>CAUYQV010134048.1:0-15728 GCA_963574575.1 Galagoides demidoff | reverse complement strand
CTGTGGCATCACAGCTCACAGCAACCTCCAACTCCTGGGCTCAAGCGAGTCTCCTGCCTCAGCCTCCCAAGTAGCTGGGACCACAGGCGCCCACCACAATCCCTGGCTGTTTTTTGGTTGCAGCTGTCACTGTTGTTTGGTGGGTCTGGGCTGGATTTGAACCCGTCACCTTAGGTGTATGTGGCTGGCACCTTAGCCACTTGAGCCATAGGCACCGAGCCCCACTTAGATACTTAGATTTGGATTTTCTTTGCCTCCGCCATCCCTGGAACAGTGAGACCAACTCTTGCTCCCCCACCCCCAGCTCACTCAACATGAGGACCATGAAGATGAAGACCTTTATGAGGATGCACTCCCACTTCAGGGATAATATTTTCTCTTCCTTCTGATCGTCTTGCTAACAGTTTCTATTCTCTAGCTTATTTTATTGTAAAAATGCAGCATATTACACATACAGCTCACAAAGTAAGTGTTAATTGACTTATGTTATTGGTAAGGTCAACAGTAGGGCTATTAGTAATTAAATTTTTCAGGTGTCAAAAGTTACATGTGTGCGTGGGTGCCCTGTAGCTCAGTGGTTAGAGTGCTGGCCCCGTGCACCAGAACTGGCAGGTTTGAACCCGGCCAGGGCCTGCTAAACAAACAAAAAAAGAATAAAAAAAGTTATATGTGGATTTTTGACTGCTTGGGAGATTGGTGCCCCTGACTTAACCCCTGCATTATTCAAGAGTCAGCTGTATATTCCTATCTGTGCTTCTTGGGGCACAGATTCAAGTGACTGGTATCACATGCTTGCTTTGTTAAACAATCTTCTCTCTTAGTCACACGAGGGGTTCCTTGAACTTGGAAGCAAATGCTGTGTCATCTCTTTGGAGGATGAGGTTTAATCATTTGGAATAAAACCTTTGATTTGAACAGGCACTAATTGCCAGATTTTCAGAGGAGAGTCAACATCACGTATTTATGGGCTTAGAAGGGATCTTGTGGACAATGAACTCTTACCTGGGAGGTGGCCCTGAGGGCTAACTCCAGAGTAGAGTGTCTCTGGTTAATATATGATTCTTAACTACTTGCAATGAAGAGAGCTCTAATCCTCGCTTGAGTCAATCACGTTGAGTTGGGCAGCAGGAATATTATCTTACTTGCATATCCTTATTTTATTTTCTTACTGAATTATGGACACATCAGACATGTCTTTTTATGAAGAGGACTCTGGCAGTTAACCATGTGCAGTAGCCATAGATTCTCAGTGTCGACTGCAGTGTGGGAGAAGTGTCAGGGAGACGTGATGATAGGACTAGGATGCTGTCAAGTGGGGGGTTAGTGGGGGAGCAGGGAAACGAGAAGGCTGGGATGAGCCAGAGGAAGGCCTTGAAGCTCGGGGATAGGAAATCTCTGAGGTGCCTGTGGCATGGTGGGGGCCACATGGATGTCAGAGCAGGAGGAATGGAGGGGTCTGGGGACCCCAGAAGGGAGGCGAGCAGGTCTGTGCTGTGGGTGTTCTTTCGTTCCTTTTTTTTTTTTTGAGACAGAGCTTCAAGTTGTCCCCCTGAATAGAGTGCTGTGGCATCACAGCTCACAGCAACCTCCAACTCCTGGGCTCAAGTGATTCTCCTGCCTCTGCTTCCCAAGTAGCTGGGACCACAGGCACCCGCCACAATGCTTGGCTATTTTTTGGTTGCGGCCATCATTGTTGTTTGGCGAGCCCGGGTTGGATTCGAACCCGCCAGCTCAGGTGTATGTGGCTGGCGCCTTAGCAGCTTGAGTGAGCACAGGCACCAAGCCTCTGTGGGTGTTCTGATCTCACACTGGATCCATTGCAGCATCCTTGCCTGGGTGAGAGTTGAACTTGAGGGTATGGAGAATGGCTGTTTAGGGCTGCAGAGCACGGGGTGGAGATTAAGGTAATCAGGCATGGTGCTCTCATCCTTGTAGCGGGTCATGGGAAACTTTGTGAGGAGGGTGGCTTGAGTGAACCCAAAGCGTTTTGTTTCTTTTGCATTTGCTCCCTGGGTACGCAGTTTGGGATCTGAGTGGAATTGCTGGGATCTTAGGAGAAGCCTTGCTGGCAGTGGGCTGCACCAACCTTCCCCTGCCCGGCATGGCCCCCCACTCAGTCACCGTCTGAGCAGAAAGTGCACGTTTACACCCCTCTGTGTCATTTCACCGTCTCCCAGAAACCCATTCGCAGTTTCCAGGCTACAAACCAACGCCTTTAGGAAACCTTTCCTTTTACAGACTTCTCTTTAACTCAGGGTTGCTTTGTTTGATACCATAAACTAATGATAAAATCGGGGATTTTTGGAGGATGTGTTTATTCATGTGACAAATCTCAGTGCCTTCCATGTGGCCGGCATGAGGTGTGAGTTGTTTAGCAGCAAAAACACATAAAAACCACTGTCCTTGTGGACCATCGATGCTTTGAGGGAAAACATCATTAAAAAAAAGGTGAAATATAATAGGCTTTCAAATGGTGACAGGTGGTGAGTAGGAAATTTAATCAAGGACTAAGGCAAAGAGTGGGCCTTACGGGAGGGTCAGTGTGGTCCTTTCTGGGCACACTTCGAAGGTTTTGCTGATGGCTTAGGTGTGTGTGACATGAGAGCTACAAAGTGTGGGTGACCCTCAGGGTTTTCTTTTTTTTTCCTTCATCTGAGATGTGACTGCTGATAACTGAGAGGGAAAATATTGTGGGAGGAGCAGGGTTTTCTGAGGAAGATGAGGTGTTCTGTTGTGGACAGTCTTTAATTTAGATGGCACCCGAGATGAGGAGGTGTTAAACTGGAGGTAGCGATGGGTCAGGGGGCATTTTATGTAGGCTCCAGGCGTTGTTTTTTAAAGCAAAATTATGACCCTCATTTTTTTTTTGTATCTTTATGTTTACTATCCAAGGGTTTACAAATGAAAATTATACAGAAATGATATGACCATCATTTTAGAAAATTATTTTATATATATTAAAGCTGTTGAAACACCAGATTGAGAGAAAAACATATACTCCCATGAGAAATTCTCTGTGTGGCTTGGCACCTGTGGCTCAAGTGGCTAAGGCGCCAGCCACATACGCTTAAGGTGGCAGGTTCGAATCCAGCCCGGACCCGCCAAACAACGACGGCTGCAACCAAAAAATAGCCGGGCTGGCGTTGTGGCGGGCGCCTGTGGTCCCAGCTACTTGGGCGGCTGAGGCAGGAGACTTGCTTGAGCCCAGGAGTTGGAGGTTGCTGTGAGCTATGAAGCCACGGCACTCTACCCAGGGGGATAGCTTGAGGCTCTTTATCAAAAAAAAAAAAAAAAAAAGAAATTCTCTGTGTTAGTGCCATGTAGAAAGTAAAAATATAATCTAGTTCTGTCTATAAAAATTCCATTTCCACCAAAATTCAAATGAGGGTAATGTGCACATCTGGAAGGAACAATTAACCTTTCATTTATTACATTTATGTAGAGACTTGTCTCTGCAGATATTGATGGCAGCTTTACAAGGCATCATTTCTTAGGAAACGGTTGACTGTATGCTAACCTTTATTCTGTGCATGTATGGAGAGGGTGAAAGGCCTTGTCAGACATTTTACTTGGAAATGAAGGAAGGACAGGAATCTCACTGGAATTGAATGGAGAACAAAAGGCATTAGGACTTAAGGATGCTCCAGTGTTAGGAGTTCAGGGTTTAGGATGGGGTATGAACCAGCAGACACTGTTTTAAGAAATGCGATAGATGGGTGTTCTAATTCCTGGCACTAGAACTTTAGTTCTTTACTACTTTGTGACTTCAAAATAGATAATTTTCTTGGAAGGAAGCATTGAGGCCATGTAGTTACATACCTTCTGTGTATCCGAAATGTCTCTTTTTAGATTGTATAAAAGTCTCTGGAATCCATGGCGGGGGATAAGTTCCAAGACACCCACCCCCCCAAACCATGGATGCCTAAAGTCTCAGATGCTACTGAACTCTAAATATGTTTTTTTTTTTCCTACAGATACGTAGCTATTATACATTTTTTTTTTTTTTTTGAGACAGAGTCTCAATCTGTTGCCCTAGGTAGAGTGCTATGGCGCCACAGCTCATAGCAACCTCGAACTCTTGGGCTTAAGTGATCCTCTTGCCTCATCCTCCCAAGTAGTTGGGACTACAGGCGCCCACCACAATGCCTGGATAATTTTTGGTTATAGTTGTCATTGCTGTTTGGCAGGCTCGGGCTGGATTTGAACCTGCTAGCCTTGTTGTATGTGGCTGGCACCCTAGCTGCTTGAGTCATAAAATTTAATTTATAAATCAGGCACATACAAGATTAAGAGCACCAATAATAAAACAGAACAGTTATACTGTTCATAATTCATTCCTACCCTAGATCTTAGCAACCTTAGCATATGATTTAAATTTTTTTCTTCTTTTCTTTCAACTTACAAGTCAAAAACATTCACCTTTCCACTTAAAGGATGCCCTTTATGGCTTTTCTTTGGCATGTCTGACTGGCCAGCATTACTGCTGTTACACTTTGTGGGCGTTTTAAGTCAAATGAGGGTTACTTGAATGTTGAGTTATCATAACAGTCAGTCTGGTAATGGAAAGAGCTCCTGAGTGATGAATGGGTGGGGAGTGGAGACTGTGGAGACCTTGCACGAAAGGAGGATTCCCATCCTGGGAGGGACGGCTGGAGATTTCCTGATGCTACTCAGAAAGGCACGCAAATTAAAGCTTAGGAACTGTTTATTTCTGGAATTGCCCATTTAATATTTTTAGTCAACCACTGAACCTGCAGAAAGCAAAACTGCAGATGAGGGGGGGAGGACGTTGTTAGGAAACAGGAGCAAAGACTTTTTTTTTTAAAAGGCAGATCCTAAGCTTCTGGCTTTGGCCGTCATCCTCATGAGTCTGAGCACAGACCTGCTTTCTCCCTTGCCTCCTGGATGCCGTGTTTCCAGGGATGAGTCCCGTGATGGTAGAGAAGTGATCTTCTCTCTCAAATCTCTTCTTTTAGATGCTGCTTATTTCTGTTAAAGATGGTGGAGCTTTTTTTCTTTTATGGATGGACAGTAATTTCAGGGTCCTATAAATGAATAGCCATTTAAAATGGTGTTATGAGGCATGGCTTCTGAAGAATATTGAACTTGACCATTAAAAACAGAACAGTCTTGATTCCATGAGTATCAAATAATTAAATAATATTTTAGTTCCACCTTGGTCAGTTGTTAGAAAAATGTCAGGAAGGGGAAAGAAAAAGAGAACTGTACAGGTCCTATCAGGTGTCAAGGAGATAGTTTATGCTGGAACAGAGACCTGACAGGGAACAGGAGAGGGAGAGAAAGAGAAACGGAGGGGGATTTAGCAACCACAACATAGGTTCGCTTTTCTTTCCTCCTCCCTTCTCTGCTTGTGTACGTGGGGAATGAGAAGTTCATCGAAATTGAGGACTTTGATCAGGATGAGCGAGGAAGAGCCAGGACCGTATTCCAGGACATTGGAGTCTGGATCTGGTGTTTTTACCATTGTACATCGAGAAAACATTCTTCAGAACTTTCCAAATTATTGGTGGAGGGGATCCCCCCAAAGTCAACAAAAACAATAAATGAAACATCAAACCTCTCTAATAACTCTTGTCTAAGAGAGCCTCTTCCACCTGCTGGAAGTGATGCTATAGGCTTTTGCTTAATTGAGTAATTGTATCTATCAATGTTATTAGAGGTTTTTTTTTTTTTTTTTTGAGACAGAGCTTCAAGCTGTTGTCCTGGGTAGAGTACTGTGGCATCACAGCTCACAGCAACCTCCAACTCCTGGGCTCAAGTGAGTCTCCTGCCTCAGCGTCCCAAGTAGCTGGGACCACAGGCGCCCGCCACAACGCCCGGCTATTTTTTAGTTACAGCCGTCATTGTTGTTTGGTGGGCCGGGGCTGGATTCGAACCCGCCACCTTAGGTGTACGTGGCTGGCGCCTTAGTTGTTTGAGCCACAGGTGCCGAGCCTAGAGTTTTCCTAATGGAGCCCAAATATGGTTCCATGAGTGCTGTGTTGTGACAATGGCTGATACTGTCTGTTGGAACTTAGGAGTGATGTCAGGATAGTGGCTGTCTGGCTCTGGACGTACGTAGTGTTCAGGGCAGTACCCGTCCATTGTCTCAGTACCCGTGGAAGGTGTTACCTCCAGGTCTTCTTTTGCCCACACTTCATACTGAGAGAAATGGTATGGCTCCTTCAAGTCACACAACCAGAAAGTGGCAAAGTCCAGACTATCCCCAGTGGGTTTCTGGAGGAGGCATGCTCAAACAGAATTTCAAAGAGGGCTTTTCAGCACAGTATCCTCTATGCAAGTCCCAGGGCTAAGAACTTGAACTTAGAAAAATGACAGAGTAAGTGGTACACAGGCTTTCAAGTCTGTTTGGTGGTAAAGTTCATGGCTTTATACTTTTTTTGGAAGGAAGTTGAGACGGAGGGATATTTAGTGACTAGCAGAAGTCATGCAAGTGCTGAGATTGTAGAAATAGAAGGGAGAATGACAGAGGGTGTCGGGATTTTGGGGTCCGCAGTGCTATTGCTGGGAGTAGAATCCAATCTTCTAGTTTCTGGACCAGGGAGGGCTCTTTAGAAGTAAGAAAATCTAAGTCTGTGGTTCATGCCTGTAATCTTAGCACTCTGGAAGGCTGAGGCAGGTGGATTGCCTGAACTCGCTTCAAAACCAGCCTGATAAAGTACAAGACCCCATCTCTGAAAAATAGCCAGGTGTTCTGGTGGGCGCCTGTAGTCCCAGCTACTTGGGAGGCGGAGACAAGAGAATGGCTTGAGCCCAAGAGTTTGAGGTTGTTGTGAGCTATGATACCAGAGCACTGTACTGAGGGCGATAGTGTGAGACTATGCCTGGAAAAAACAAAACAAAACAGCAAAAAGTAGATTTATTACGTACCTCTAATATGTATCAACAGAAAAATTCAAGTGTTTATAAGACCCACAGAGGTAGGATTCCACTTCAATGCAGATGTGTAATTTTGAATATATGTCACTCTCCTTTTGTCTTAATTTCTGACAGGTGGCTCAATCCCTTGTTTAAGATCGGTCATAAACGGAGATTAGAAGAAGATGACATGTACTCGGTGCTTCCTGAAGATCGCTCCAAGCACCTGGGAGAAGAGCTACAAGGGTAAGTGAGAGGCAGCGAAGGGAAGGAAGGGTGAGGAAGCGGGAGAGGCCTCCGTGGGTCTGGAATGGGTGCTGCCTGCCTGGCCTGGCCTTCCACGGTGCCCCCTGCAGCCCACATCTCCTAACTTTCCACCAACATTCACCTCCTCTCAGGCTGTCCTGGCGTAGCCTGCCTCTGTGGCCTGGGGGAAACCTGAGTACCTGTGCCTGAGTCCTGGATGTGTGATGTTTAGGGTGACCAGATGTCCCGCTTTTTAACAATTTGTCCCGCGTCCAGCGGCGTTTTAAAAAAGTCCCGATTTTTGGAAAGAATGCACGAATGAGCGGGAGAACAGGAAGGGAATGTACGGCTTTCGGATGCCATGTGGCTATTTCGCCAGAATATGAGTTCTATATTATTTTTGTTAATTTTATAATGTTAAACTATAATAATAACAAATAATTGTTGAGACGTGATTATCAAGAACTGCTTATCAAAGTTTGCATTGTTGTCAGGCCCTGCCCTGCCCCCTGCCCCGCCCTGCCCCCCACAGCCATGTTGTCCCGCTTTACCAATGTTAAAATCTGGTCACCCTAGTGATGTTGGTCCCGGGAGGTGACATCACTGGGGAAGGTGTCTGGCTTGGGTGCTCTGTAACAACACTGCAAACCCAGCTAGGCTTGGCAGGAGCTTGTTTCCTGAGCCTGGAGCCTTCTCCTCAAGGCCTGTATCTCTGATGCTACAGATTCTGTACCACATCATCTCTGAGAAGTCATGTGAGCAATTAGCCGGCATTTATGGGACAGCCATAAAATGCCGTGTCTGCAATGCTCATCTGTGACCCTGCCACCTCCCCGTTTTACCCTGTGGCAGAGTACACTCTGACTGAACCCAGCTTTTTACTTATTGTAGGTTCTGGGACAAAGAAGTTTTAAGAGCCGAGGATAATGCACAGAAGCCTTCTTTAACAAAAGCAATCATAAAGTGTTATTGGAAGTCCTATTTAGCTTTGGGAGTTTTTGCATTAATTGAGGTAAACTCTTTTATGTATGGGGAATTGTTTTTCATTATGTTTTAATGCATGGAGTAAACCTGCCTGCTGTTATCAGTATTGATAGAGGTGGGGAGCTGAGGGGAGAAGGAGCTAGATGGGGTTTGAATGTATGTTAAGGTCTGAGGATAAAGCCTAGCTAGGAAGTGCGGTTTAGTTCAGCAGTTCTTTTCATCTGGATAAATACTTAGGTCACTGAATCTCAAGGGTATTATTGTTTTTCTTTTAAGCAATTAAAATACAGTGTTGTGGAAGGGTAGTACTGAAAAGAATAGACATTTTATACCCTGCTAGGACAGCGTTGAGGCTCAGTAAATGTTATACATGCTAACTAACAATCATCCTACAACCTTAGGGAGTATGTGCCCTATGGTTTGGAGGAAGTGAACTTGGATCAGAGCCCAGAATAATATAAGACATTTGACAGATGCTCCTTAGCCATGCCAAATCTGATAAATGCTTTCCTAGGAAGGTATTGTCACCTCTCCCCTTCCAGGGAAGCAGATTTGGGGGGTGCCCCAAAGGTTGGAGCTGGCCAAGTGCCTACAAGCTGCCTCTTTTGTGTGGGCCAAGTGTTTTTTTTTTGTTTTTTGAGACAGACCCTCAAGCTGTCGCCCTGGGTAGAGTGCTGTGGCATCACAGCTCACAGCAACCTCCAACTCCTGGGCTTAAGCAATTCTCCTGTCTCCGCCTCCCAAGTAGCTGGGACTACAGGCACTTGCCACAATGCCTGACTATTTTTTGGTTGCAGCTGTCATTATTGTTTGGTGGGGCCAGGCTGGATTGGAATCTACCAGCTCAGCTGTATGTGGCTGGTACCTTAGCTGTTTGAACCACAGGGGCTGAGCCAGGCCAGGTGTTTTGAGGCAAAACCCCCTCTGTGGAAAAGGTCTGACTCTGCTGGGAATCCCAAGGAATGCATGTACCTTCTGGTCTGTGAACTTGGTTGTTTGAGTGGATTGCTGGTGGGAAGCAAGAGTCTTGGTGCCTGGCATTGCCAAGAGTGGATGTTTAGTGGAAAATCAAGGTGAGAAGCCAGGAGGGCAATGAGCTCCATGGCCTTGAAGAGTCCTCCAGTGTGACAGTGCCCTGCCCAGGGGCATGGTGCTAGGCAGCCTCCCTGTCTGTCTGTGGCCTGCTGGAGGGAGGCTGAAAATCCAACTAGGGTGGCACGTGCTATTGGTGGTGTCTTAGTGCTCCTTAGGGATGTAGGTGGTCCTGTGAGCATGAGTGTAGCAGGGATAAAGTTGCTGTTGCTATAAAAGGGTGGCTTTAAATGCAGCAGCTGGGGAGCTGTCACAGTGCATTTTGTTGGGGGTGAGGTACGTGGGCCAGTGGGTTCACTTGTGGGAGGTATGGCTTGTGGTTAATGTGCTCTGTGTATGGGGGTGGGCACCTTGGGCAGTGGAGAGGATGGTAGGTGAGCTGTGCCCTGGGGCCCTGTGGAAAACCAGGGGAATGTGTCAGCAGAGATCTGGAAGGCCCAGGGGTGGATGTTCTCACTGGTGACAAAGGTGTGTTGGCTGTGGTGCCACATGGGGAGTGCCACCTTTGAGAGGGTACCTGCCCGCCTGTATCCACTGTGGCTTTGCAAACAGCAAGATGATAGTGCAGACTAACTGGTGGGATTGACTTCTGAGATGCCCTCCAGGCTATCCTGGCTCATCTCTTAGCTGTGCTGGGGTGTCCTAGTGATGATGTTTCTACCTGGTCACCGGAAGTCCCAGTTTGAAATGAATAGGGTGACAAGCTGCTGTGGTTGTGGCCACTGTGGGTGGGATTTCCTGGCCAGACATGGCTGCGTAACTGTGGAGAGCAGAAGTCTTCAGATTCTGCATGTCAGTGACTGTGCAGCCTCTCTGTGTGCCTGTGGCCCAGGCCAGGTGACTGGTCAGGGGTGGGCCGGTATGAGTGGCCCACAGGCAGGTGTTGGGTCAACTCTTAGAGGCGGGCTCCCCTCTGCTGCCCCGCTTCTCTGCTTTCCTTTTTGTTACCAGCTGCTTCCATTGAAAACTGATCACCTTAAAGGAACTTAGCCAGAGATTGTCCCTCCCTGCCATCAGGGACTGCCAGCAACCTGGGCTGGGGTCTCTTATCCCAAGAAAGTGATGAGATCCCATCTCATAATGAGCTGTGGGTCTTGCTGGGCTAGCTTTTGGGAGAAGTAGGCACAGAAGTAGAGGCTGCAGAGAGTGGGCTTTCTTCTGAGAGAGGACAGTCCCCTCTACAGTGTTGGGAGCACTGACAGTACTTACTGCTGGGGGTGGGAAGGGTCTAAGGAGGCCAGGACTGGGGAGAGCATAATAGGGGTGCAGCTGGCAGAGTGCTGGCCTGCCCTTCAGGAGGCTGGTTGTTGGGCTGTCATGGCAGAAGGGTGGGGAGTAGAGTGCCTGGCACACGTGAGGGCTCCTACTCGGTGCTTCTATAATAGTAGTTGTAGGAAGTACTTGACAAATGCAAGGTGCCAGGCACTGCTGTAAGCACTTTGTATATAATATCACGTTGGCTGACTCAGGTGTGGTAGAAGGTATGCTGGTACTCCTGCTTTGGAGAAGAGAACGCTCAGTGCCAAGTCGTCACTTTCGAGTGCCTACACAAAACCCAAGTGGCCTAGCCGGGAGCCAGCCTCAGGTGCTCTGACTTCCGGGCCTAACCATCCCATGACTGTGGGTGGGATTTCCTGGCCAGACATGGCTGCGTAACTGTGGAGAGCAGAAGTCTCCAGATTCTGCATGTCAGTGACTGTGCAGCCTCTCTGTGTGCCTGTGGCCCAGGCCAGGTGATAAGCTGTTCAGTGACATCTTGAGAACTTTGTCTTCAGGGTCTCAGGTCTTCAGGATTTCTTGAACTTGGTTTAGGATTAGTAAATTAAATGCTCAGAGCTCCCTGGAGCTTCCCATAGGGGCTTGTAAATTGGGGGTTGTAAATTAGGGTAGAGTGCAGGTTATCATGTCCCCTGGGGCCAGGAAGTCAGTGCTATGCTGTAAAGCAGCTGAGACACTGGCCAGGTGAGACCCTCCAGGTGCACTGTGGGAACCAGGAGCCTCTGGAAAGGTGTCCCACGTGGATGAGATGTGGCTGCCCTGCTGACTGTAGTTCTTAGACATCCTGGAGGTTAAGACAGCATTCTGAGGTTGGGAGTTTAAGGTACTGTAGTCACCTTGGGTGGATGGGGGAAGGTTGTTGTCTTTGACAGCGATGATACTGTGCCCTGGGCGGCAGTGGAGCTCTGTGTTTTTGCCCTTGGAGGACACTTGGTCTCCTGCTGAGCAGTCGGATCTCTGCGCTTTTAGAGGGCTTGGATTGTGGAGTACACATGCGTTTGCTTGACAAGGTGAGGAGCCCTGGTCAGTCACCATCTGGGGGCTGCTCTTCTGATGTGTGAATACAGCGTCCCATTTGCAGGCTGGGCACCAGGTCTCAGGTGTCAGGACAGCAGGCTGGGTGGGGCCCATACAGAGCCGGTGGCAGGTCCACCTGATGGTGCAGTGAAGCCTGGGTTTTTCCCAAGAGAGTGCTTGCTTGTTGGCACCGCATTCAGACCAATATCTTGGTGGTTTATGATATAAAGCCGGACAGTAGCCGATTGTTCTCTAGGTGGTCATGGTGACTAGCAGATGGTGTTCATTTTAACTTTATGTCTTGCACCTAATAACTGGTAGAATTTAAGTTTTAACACAGTGAAATTCAGGTTGCCAAGTATCATCCCAGCTCAGCTAGAGATAAACCTTGGATTCCTCCCTCCAACTCCTGCCGTGGTGAAACCTGAGTTCCAATAGACATACTCTTGCTTTCCCAGACTTGCCTTTTGACACTCTGCTGTTTGGAGAGAAGTTAGAAATAACTTATGATGGTGAAGCTAATGAGTGTCTCTTACATTCTAAAAATCATCTTAGGTGCTGTTTTGGGTCTCCAACCATTAAAGCTAATTATTGAGTTAGCAAGAACGTTAGTTTCTTTTTTTCTTTTTTTTTTTTGCAGTTTTGGGCCAGAGCTGGGTTTGAACCTGCCACCTCCAGCATATGGGGCCGGCGCCCTATTCCTTTGAGCCACAGGCACTGCCCAGAACGTTAGTTTCTTAATTGATTTTCTAGAGCAGCTTTCCATTTTGTCATCCTTTTTTTTTGTTTTTGAGACAGAGCTTCAAGCTGTCCCCCTGGGTAGAGTGCTATGGCATCACAGCTCACAGCAACCTCCCAACTCCTGGGCTCAAGTGAGTCTCCTGCCTCAGCCTCCCAAGTAGCTGGGACCACAGGCGCCTGCCACAATGCTCGGCTATTTTTTGGTTGCAGCTGTCATTGTTGTTTGGCGGGCCGGGCTGGATTCGAACCTGCCACCTTAGGTGTATGTGGCTGGCGCCTTAGCCACTTGAGCCACAGGTGCTGAGCCTTTTTTTGTTTTTTTTTTTGGTTGCAGCCATCATTGTTTGTCAGGCCTAGGCTGGATTCGAACTGGCCACCTTATGTGTACTTTCCTGGCGCCTTAGGCACTTGTGCCACAGGCGGTGGGAGATTTAAGCCTAGCACGCCTTTTTTGTAAAAAGCAGACATTCCTACTGTGACCTTTAGGCCTTTTTAATTTGTCTGGTGTATGGGATACCTGTGAACTTTATCTGTGCCTCTCTAGCCATAGACTAGCAGGACCTTCCCTGGGTACAAATGTTGGCACCAGTAGGAAGGAGCAGGGTGACATGAGTTTTGCGGGGGAGGTTTTAAGGTTGGGATTTTAAGGTATTGTAGTGCAAACCTCTGTCCTTTGAGAACTGAGGGATGGTTGCAGGGCTCGGAGAAACAAGTACTAGTTTAATGGTGAACAGGTGCTGTAGCCAGTGCTAATTAGAACACAACAGCCTGTGAGTTCCCAGCATGCCTCTCCCCGAAGTGCATGTCCTCTGAGACTGGGATGGGACTGAAGCACGTCTCCACCCCTGGGAGTCCCGAGGGAGGAGTGCGGCGGCCTCTGCATGGGCCAGTCCCTGCAAGGGCTGCTTCTTGGTATCATCCCCAAAGCCTTTTCTTTGAGTGATGAGGTGATTTTTTTTTTTTTTTAAATAACTCCAGTTCTTCATTTCTTGGTCACCTCTTAGATATAAGGGCCAAGCTTTGTGTGGTTTTTTCTTTCTTAGGTTTTTAAGATTTCTAAAAATGCAAAAATATCAAGCCCTTCTCTGCTCCTAAGGCAGTTTCAGGAATTACCAAGTCATGACCAGTCTTGATTTGTTTGAAATCGTGGTCACCATCCCCACCAGATTATTTTGAAGCAGTTCCTAGACATCACATCATTTTATCTATAAATATTTTAGTATGTGTCTTTTGAAAGAAAAGAAATCGTTCCCCTTTATAATGATAATATATCACTATGCATACACATTAACACTAATTTTTTTTTTTTTTTTTTTAGTTTTTGGCTGGGGCCGGGTTTGAGCCTGCCACCTTCCTTATATGGGGCTGGCGTACCCCTTGAGCCACAGGCACCACCCCATTAACACTAATTTTAATATCGTAAATATCTAGCCAATGTTCACATTTTTTTTGTCTTTCCTTCTTAGACAGAAGAGTCTTACTCTGTCACCCTGAGTAGAGTGCCATGGGGTGTCATCACAGCTCACAGCAACCTCAAACTCTTGGGCTCAAGCAATCATCTTGCCTCTACCTCCTGCATATCTGGGACTACAGTCACTTACCACCATGTCCAGCTAGTTTATCTGTTTTTAGTAGAGATGGGGTCTGGCTTTTGCACAGGCTGGTCTCAAACTCCTGAGCTCAGGCGATCCATCCACCTCGGCCCCCCAGAGTGCTTGGATCACAGTCGTGAGCCACCACACCTGGCCCAGTATATCTTGTTGATATAGGTTATGTGAGTCCCCACCCCATTTAATTGACGAAATCAGGGTTTCACAGTCTAGATTGGGCTGATTGCATCCACACACCCCACCTCCAGGTCATTTAACATGTTCTCCTGGTACCAGAAGTTGGTAGTTAGATCAGGAAACTTGATCTGATTCACAGGTTTTTTTTTTTTCCCTCCCCCTTTGGCAGGAGTACGTCACAGGTCAGGTTTTGTCCCATCATTACGAGGGCCTTAATATAGATCAGGTTGTCTTCTGTGAGCGTATGATGTTTGGAACTATTTATCTTCATTATGTAAGAACCATTAATTCATCAGAGGTTGCAAAATGGGGACATTCTCATTCTTTTTCATTGATGAGCTGAAATATTTTCATAAAGAGAAATTTTGCCCTTCTGTATCCCAAGGTACAGTACACATAGGAAAGATAAGAGAAATTATTAATTTTGTTACTTTAAAAATCATTTTTTTTTTTTTTTCAGTTTTCACTAAGAGCAGGTCTCCAGCATTTTCCTCTGGGGCTGAAGTTTTTTTTTTTTTTTGACACACAAATGACTATTGTGTTAAAAAGAGTTTTGTTATTATTTGTTTTGATGAGTATCATTATGAGCTCATGGATTTAAACACTTCTGAGGTGCTTCATTCTATTCCAGTTACTATCCTTATGCCAAACTTGGGCCATCTTTGGCCATCTTTGGCCAGTGGGAGTCTTACTGAGGGTGGGTCCTGAGTCTTGTGCACAGACCCCAGTAGTCTTTGCGAGCTTTCTGCTGTGACGAGATGTCTGGGGCTCGTTGTGAGCAGTTTCTACCCCAGTGGAGTCAACCATTTCTCTAGGAAGCCCTGACTCTTTCTAGTGGGAAATGCTACCTAGGCACTGTACTCTGGGCCCAGAGGTGTGTACTGCTGCGGGATTGGTTAGTTTTTGGCTTTTTTATTGGGCAAAGCTAAAGAATATAGATGTGTTTAAAGACAGAGATATCCTGAGTGTATGTTTCCAAACCAGGTTCATAACACCAGTGTTCTCCCTTCATCTCTCCTCTTACATCCGCTCCCTTTTCTCTCCTTTCATCTGTTCTTTTCTCCTGTGACTAATCCCGGTTCTCAGTGATACCAACATACTTAATCCTTGGTCTATCTTGTAGTATCAACACTATCTCCCGTGATATGACTTCTGCCCATGATTGAAGATTTTTTGTTTGTTTTTGTTTTTACTTTTTGCAGTTCATAGTGTCCTTATGGTAGGTGTAGCCCACAGGGATTGCATTTTCAAATTATTTCATTTAAAACCATTTTCAGTAGCTCCTTTTTGTGTGTTATACCAACAACCAGATGGGTATGTGTATATTTAGGGCCATTTGTTTCGCTTCACGCTCAAGTCCTAGGAATTGCTTTTTACAAATTTCATTATGTTTATAATTGTGTATGATGTTTTTATGGCTCCAAATTCAAATCTCCAGAAGTTGTTTTTAAAGAAGGCTGTTGGCTCGGCGCCTGTGGCTCAATTGGCTAAGGTGCCAGCCACGTACACCTAAGGTGGAGGGTTCGAATCCCCAGCCCGGGCCCGCCAAACAACAATGATGGCTGCAACCAAAAAATGGCCGGGTGTTGTGGCGGGCACCTGTAGTCCCAGCTACTTGGGAGGCGGAGGCAGGAGACTCGCTTAAGCCCAGGAGTTGGAGGTTGCTATGAGCTGTGATGCCATGGCACTCCACCCAGGGGGTTA
>CAUYQV010134047.1:0-17403 GCA_963574575.1 Galagoides demidoff | reverse complement strand
AGCTGGAGATTGCTGTGCGCAGTGTGATGCTGACACAGCACTCTCCCAAGGGTGAGAAAGTGAGACTCTCTCTCAAAAAATAAATAAATAAATAAATAAATAAATAAATAAATAAATAAATAAATAAATTCATAGGGGCTCCTGTAAACACCAAAATTTGACCAGTTCATTTCACAGTGAGAGGGACATGTTATACATAGGGACATCCCCTGTGCTCCTGATAGACTGACTACATTGCACTTTTCACTCCCTCTCAAAGCTGTTGGCGTGTCCCCAAGGTTATCACTTTTCAAGCTATGGAATTGCTGTTCCAGTCCAATCATCTGGCCCCAGTCATAAGTAGGGTCCATGAAATTAATTTGAGTTATGTGTTTTGCTTTCTGGACTATTTTTAATCTGATGATGATGCATCTCATAACACAAAAGCTACTCAATAATGAACCATTAGTCAAGGTATTCAATGAACCTTTTCACTTCCTACAACTCATTGCCATATGGTATTACTTAGCATCAAAATGGCCTCTCAAAAATCATATGCTTTCCTCACCAGCACCTTAGTAAATCAGTTTGGTCTTTCAGTGAAGTTGTCCCCAGAAAGGCATCATTCCATCTCAGCTGCTTCCTGGATAATAATCAGAATAAAAAGGCTAGAGGTTATGAAAACCTATTTTGAAAATTCAAGGCCAGGCATAGTGGTTCATGCCTATAATTCCAGAACTTTGGGAAGCTGAAGTGAGATAATCACTTGAACCCAAGAGTTCAATATTAACCTAGGCAACACAGTCAGACGATGTTTCTACAAAAAAGTTTTAAAATAAAATAACTAGCCGGTACAGTGGTGCACACCTATAGTTAGTTCTAGCTACTAAAAAGGTTGAGGCAGGAGAATCACTGAGCCTGGGAGTTTAAGGCTCAGTGAGGCCACTGCACTTGATGCTGGGTGACAGAGCAAGACCTTGTCTCAAAAACAAAAAAAAAAAAAAAGGGTGGGGGTTTGGTGCCTGTAGCTCAGCAGTTAAGGCCCCAGCCACATATAATGGGACTGGAGGGTTTGAACCCAGCCCAGGCCTGCCAAACAACAATGACAACTACAACAAGAAAAACAGCCAGGTGGTTGTGGTGGGCACCTATAGTCCCAGCTATTTGGAAGGCTGAGGCAAGAGAATCGCTTAAGCTCAAGAATTTGAGGTTGCTGTGAGCTATGATGCCATGGCACTCTACCAAGGGAGACCTAGTGAAACTCTGCCTCAAAAAAAAAAAAAAAAAAAAAAAAAAAGAAAGAAAGAAAGAAAGAAAAGGAAAAGAAAATTTGGCTTCCATGACTATTCCCAGAAATAACACATCTTTTTTCCCCTAACAGCAACCTAGGCCAGCACAATTGGTCCACTCTCATAGGCAGTAACTAGGCACAAAAAGGATTCTAGGGGATTCACATTTAATTCTACTTCAGCCACCCCAATTCCCTTATTGGGGTGACATAGTTCTAGATTTAATAACTACTTGGAAGTAGAGAATAAAATAGGTCTCTGGAACTTTTCTAACAATTCCTTTGTTCCTCTTACACCTGAGCTTTCAGACAAAAGGTGTGGGTGAAAATAGTAGGTGACTGGGGAAATGCCTAAGTTATACCCACTGGAACACAACACACTGACTTTGTGGCAATGGAGAAGAGCGACAAAGAAGCTCTTCAGGAGACAATATCTTTTTCCTAGGAAGTTCAGGGGAAGGAGGGACATGATGGCATTTTGTCTTTGAGTCTGCCCCTGAACACTGCATCAGGAAGGAAAGTGCCCCATGCAGCTCTCCCAAACTGCTGAAGGCACCTTCAGTTTAACTGACTGTGAGGTAGTTCTGACCCCACAGTTTGAATGCCATTCTCTTCAACTTTACCGAGGAATCTATAAAACAGCAGACAGTGACCCTAGTGATTGCACCTCCCACACTGAACACCCTGGGATGGCTTTCCCACCTTTGTTTTCAGTCATTGCATGGGGGGAGCAAATACATTAGCTGGTTGCATGGACAAAGAGGAGGAGGGACTGACTGCGTTGGCACAGCCCCTCCAAAAACGAGGGCTAGATATAATTACTGAATTTAACAAGAATCCTAAGACCCTGAGCAAAATTTATTTAGGAAACTGTGCTAGTTTCAAGTTAACAATATTTACAGACTGCCAACAAATATGCTTCTTAAGTGAGCACAAATTACTGAGTTCTACACATGCTTAATTAGACAATTAATTAAAAGAGAAAATCATCAGCTGACTTACATTGCTAAGAACATCTGTCATGATAGCTGAGAGCCAAAAGCCTTGGTTGCCACTCAGAGTTTATCATAGCACTTAGCCCTTACTCTACCCCGGGTGTGTGGGGGGGTCAGGGGTTATGCTGTAGACATCTAACAACTGGCTCTTCGGGCAGTGTGGTGGCTACCCTAATTTGTAGCCATTGCTACTTTCCATGGTATAAATGCTCTGATCGTGGACATATCTAGCTACCATTATAATGTGAACTGACTCAAGCTTCTTGAAAATTCAACAGTAGGCTCTCTCCAGCTAGCTCCAATGTACCACTGCTACTGAAGTTTATGTGGAACTCCTCTAGATTTTAAGTTCCCTAAAGTAGAAGGTTGACACATTATCTGGAATAATGCTTGATATGTTATAAGTGTTCAATAAATAACAGAATTACTTTTATAAGCCAAAGAGATTCATTTAGGAAATCGTAGTTTATTTGCTCTGTTTTATTTTGTTCTTCTATTAAATTAAATCTGGGCATTCAATAATGTAAGATTCAAATAATCAAAAATTATGCGACAGCTGTACTAGACCCACATCTTATTACCTTCTCAGAAAAAAAGCTCCTTAAGGACACTGATCACTACATTATGCATATTAAAAGTTAACCATTTAAAAGGTAGACCAGCATTAAGTAATTCTCAGTAATTTCCTCCCTGGTTAATTTAATTTTATTATAAGGAATGTGCCTCATGGTTTACTTAGATAATCAGCAGCTATTAAGATGATCATCTCCCCTACAATTACATTTAAAATGAAGAGATTTTAGAAGCAGAGCACTATGTATTATGGTAGGTTCTCTTATTTCATGTCACTACTATGTAAATTTCTCCAAAAATCACCTTTCTGAGATACTTCATATCTAGTAAAGTTTAAAGTATGCTTATTTTAACTTACGTATTTTAATACTGAAGAATAATTTTGAAATTATATGTAAATACCAATTGGTCTCTATTAAAAGCAGGACAAATATATGACTCTTTACATTTTCTTTAAACACAATTTGTGGGAAAGGTAGTTGACTGCTTTGTAGATGTCTGGCCCTACATGATTAGTACACATTTAAATGAGATATTTAACTGACTTTTTATTCCTTAGTGCACAGGTATACAGGCTCCTGAAAACAAACAAAATAACCAGACACCACACATGGCAGCTGATGCCTGTAATCCCAGCACTCTAGGAGACCGAGGCAGGAGTATCACTTATGTCCAGGAATGAGCTATGATGATGCCACTGTACTCTAATACAGGCTAAAGAGCAAGCCCTGTCTCAAATAAGAAACTAAAATGACTGGACTTAAAATGAATTAGCCAATGAATAATTGAGATTTTTTTTTAAAATGTGAACTACAACTTTTCTAAAAGTTGCTGTACTCAGCGTTGAAAGGGTAAGAGAAATATTTCTCTTTTCCTTTTGAGGCTGACGAAAATTATTCTGCTCTCTTTTCTTCTTATATCAAGATTGTGGGCTCGGCGCCTGTGGCTCAAGTGGCTAAGGCGCCAGCCACATACACCTAAGGTGGCGGGTTCAAATCCAGCCCGGGGCCCGCCAAACAACAACGATGGATGCAACTGAAAAATAGCCAGGCTTTGTGGTGGGCGCCTGTGGTCCAGGCAACTTGGGAGGTGGAGGCAGGAGACTCGCTTGAGCCCAGGAGTTGGAGGTTGCTGTGAGCTATGCCATGGTACTCTACCCAGGGGGAAAGCTTGGGGCTCTGTCCTAAAAAAAAAAAAAAGTTTGTGATATACCACATCATCACATTTTTTTTTGAGACAGAGCCTCAAGCTATTGCCCTAGGTAGAGTGCTGTGGCATCACAGCTCACAGCAACCTCCAGCTCCTGGGCTCAAGCAATTCTCCTGCCTCTGCCTCCCAAGTTGCCAGGACCACAGGCACCTGACACATGCCTGGCTATTTTTTTGTTTGCAGCTGTCATTGTTGTTTGGTGGGCCCAGGCTGGATTCAAACCCACCAGCTCAGGTGTATGTGGCTGGCGCCTTGGCCGCTTGAGCCACAGGAGCCGAGCCTCATCATCACATTTTTATTTATGAGTTTGTAATTGTTTCTATTAGGCTTATCCTAAAATAGTTTTGAGACTACCTAGAAAATTAGATATACTTAAGGCAAAAAGGGCAGAAAAAGCAAAGAGAGAATAAAAATGGAAAAAAAGAAATTCGGAATAAAAAAGCACAGGAAATGTATTCTATAAGATCATCTTCACAGGCTCGGCGCCTGTGGCTCAAGCGGCTAAGGCGCCAGCCACGTACACCTAAGGTGGCGGGTTCGAATCCCCAGCCCAGGCCCGCCAAACAACAATGATGGCAGCAACCAAAAAATGGCCGGGCATTGTGCCGGGTACCTGTAGTCCCAGCAACTTGGGAGGCTGAGGCAGGAGACTCACTTGAGCCCAGGAGTTGGAGGTTGCTTTGAGCTGTGATACCATGGCACGCTACCCAGGGGAATAGCCTGAGGCTCTGTCTCAAAAAAAAAAAAAAAAAAAAAAGATCAAATTAAAAAAATAAATGCGTTAAGTTGAAATGAAAATGAGCTTCCTGACAACCAAGGCAAAAAAAGGTCTGCACAACTGATACAAAATTCATGTTCTCCATGAGATAAAAAACAAACCAGATACTTAGATGAAGTACAGTTATTTCTCTCAGTAAGGCTGAGTTTCTAATAAAGAGGATGCAAGTAACAAAAATCAAAATCTCATGAGTATGCTAACAAAAAAATGCTATATTTCAATGGCAGTTTCTTAGAGGTGGTGTATCTTGATAAAAAGCAATTCTGGACTCAGCACCTGTGGCTCAAGTGGCTAAGGCACCAGCCACATACACCTAAGGTGGAGGGTTTAAATCCAGCCCAGGCCCACCAAACAACAATGATGGCTGCAACCAAAAAAATAGCCAGGCGTTGTGGCGAGCGCCTGTTGTCCCAGCAACTTGGGAAGCAGAGGCAGGAGACTCACTTGAGCCCAGGAGTTGGAGGTTGCTGTGATCTATGCCATGGCACTCTTCCCAGGGGGGACAGCTTGAGGCTCTGTCTCAAAAAAAAAAAAAAAAAAAGCAATTCTGTGATGGCCTACAAGGGTGTCAAACCTTTTTTTTCTTTTCTGCTACATGTTGAAAGAATAACAGTTGACTTGGGCCACACACTGAATACACAAACACTAATGAAAGCTGATAAGCAAAAGAAAAGGTCTATGTATATGAGGTCAGAAAATTAAGTTCAGAAACTCATCCTAGAAAAAGCGCTACACACCTCATTGCTGAGTATCACTATGACATGCACCAACAAGGTATGTAGCACTTTTTCTAAAATTGTGAACTCAGTTGTCTGACCTGCTACTTTTCACAACATCTGACACCCCAGATAAACAAAACATTCTCAAATAATCTGCATTCGGCCCACAGGCTGCAGTTTGGACACCCCTGGAAATGACATGAAAGAATTAAGTAGCCCTAGATCAATCTGATTTTATCAAAGCCTGAAAATTGAATGATCTTACACTTGTAAAACTAAAACCACACCCTGCAACCCAGAGGAAAAACATTCTAAACTTACCTTGGACCTTGAATGAAGGTACTGTGTGTACATATTCAGATTTAGACATAGATTGTTGCCTCTTTTTCCTGCCCCCTCCCCCTTGCTGCAGTTTAACAATCCATAGCAGTGGTTCTCGAATGTGCATCAGAATCATCTGGAGTGCTTGTTAAAATTGCTGGGCTCCATCCCAGAATTCCTAATTCAGTGCATCTCAGGGTGGGCCTTGAAACGTGCACTTCTAACAGGTTCCCAGTTGGGATATATAGTAAATATATTAGTATTTGTAAAAAGCTCTGTTCTACTACTGGCCTTGTCATAGTGCTTGAAGGCTGCCAACAAACTGTCAAAGTTTTGGTAGTTAACTTTCTTCAAGTGATGTCGAACTGCTGCAATCAAGGCTCGCTCTCGGTCCTTGCCTCTCAGATACTCACCCGGAAGTCTATTATGGATGAGATCACCAACTCCTATTGAGAGAAACAAAGTTTCATACGAATTTAAAGTTTGTCAATATTGTTTTTATCCTTTTTTTTTTGAGACAGAGTCTCATTATGTCACCCTCATTAGAGTGCTATGGCAGCACAGCTCACAGCAACCTCAAACTCTTGGGCTTAAGCGATTCTCTTGCCTCAGCCTCCCAAGTAGCTGGGACTATAGGCACCCACCACAATGCCCAGCTTTTTGTTGTTGTTGTAGTTGTCATTGTTGTTTGGCAGGCCTGGGCTGGGTTTCAACCAGCCAGCTCCAATGTATGTGGCTGGTGCCCTAGCCACTGAGCTACAGGGCCTGTTTCTATCTTTTAATGGAGCGATCTCATTTTGGTGCCTGTAGCACAGTGGTTAGGGCACCAGCCACATACACCAGGGCTGGCAGTTTGAAGCACACCAGGGCCAACCAGGCAACAATGACAACTACAACAAAAAATAGCTGGACATTGTGGCGGGCACCTATAATCCCAGCTACTCAGGAGGCTGAGGCAAGAGAATCACTTAAACCCAAGAGTTAGAGATTGCTGTGAGCTGTGATGCCACATCACTCTACCGAGGGTGACATAATGAAACTCAAAAAAAAAATTTTTTTAAATAAATAAGTGATCTAACAACCTTTGTGAATAAAAAAAAAAAAAAACATTTAACTCTGACACTATTATGTACTGTGTCAGAAAATCTTCACATATAAAAAAGTATATAATGTAATTGATAAAAACTAATATTACTGTTTTATGTCAGTGGGAAAAAATCTAAAAAAATGAACTTCCTGTGGGCATGACAGCCTTACCTGGCTATCAAGTCTTTTCCTAAGACAATGAAGCCCTGGTCTCACTACCCCTTTGGTATCATTTGTCTACAATGCTGAGGATCTGAAAGCTGGGGCTGATTCTGAGCGGTGCAGAGTTGACAGAACCTCAGAGAGAGCCTTGTAAAAATTAAAGTCAAACTCTCTACTCCTTCTAATACAAATTTCCAGTTGGCCTTTAGTCTGCACGTACCTCTTGTTTCTCAGCCCTGCTTCCCCGTGCCACTTCTGGCACTGCAGGCCTGCCTGTATCCGTAGCTCCATCAGTTAATGGGCTCTAAGTTAGAGTCCACAAACACAACTGGAGTTGACTGTGCTGCTCAGATGTGTTGCCATGGTGGATGTCACCAGAGGAGATCATCTTCCTCTGTGCATTTTCCTCTGGCCTACATACCCCTTCTTCCTGCCAAGACTCTCAGGTTTCTTGGAGAAAGGTCATGCTAGCAGTTGGCTGTGATTCCTTGGATAGACTGATTTGAATTGCAACATTGGTTACAGTTCAAGGCAACTAATATTTACACCTACTCTGAGTAAGACGTGTCACTAGGCTCTGTCAAGGATCTCTTAATAGATACTCACAGCACCTGTAAGTTCTCTTATTTATTATAAAATCAGGAGCTAATCATGCACAGGCCAAGAAAAAATCTTGTTTCTGAGGACAGACCCTGAATACGGGTGAAGAACCTATAACTAATACTGGTTCCAGGGACAGGGCAAGTGCCTCAGAGCAAGGCCACCAAATGGGGTCAGCTAATGTCAGACCACCCAAAGGCAGAACACAAGACAGACTCTGGGAGTAGAATTCAAAACTGCTAAGGATGATTTTTGACAAATAAGCATGACCTCTCTTTTTCTCCTTCTTCAGATATAAACTCTTTGTGTGGCTATTTTATGTAAAGAAGGTCTTCCTTATTCATTGAGATAGCTTTTTCTGTCTTTGCAGGCATCCTCAAACTACGGCCTGCGGGCCACATGCAGCCCTCCGAGGACATTTATCCAGCCTGCTGGGTGTTTTTGCTGCCACTGCCTGTCCTGCTTAGCAGCTGACTCATCCAGGGCCCACAGTCCGGCCCTCCAACGGTCTGAGGGACAGTGAACTGGCCCCCTGTTTAAAAAGTTTGAGGACTCCTGCTTTAGAGGCCTCTCTTCTCCATTAATCTCCCAAAATAATCATTTGAATGGCTGGGTTTTTTTTAATTCTATATGGTTGTCCCACCAGAACTTCTGCAAGTTTACCTGCCTGGTAGGTGAGACCTATTTCTGTACCTTTCTCTGGCCTAGCTCTGAGAGAATATTTATAAAGCTGATATCAAATCACTTGCAAATACTCAAGAGCCATTTCAAAAGAGCTCAAATCAGGAGCATAAGTTCTGGTCCTAAGAGAGACCCAAGACCACACCATGGCGGTTAGATAAATGGAGTGGGCTCCACAATTATACTCTGCCTGCAACCAGTTCCTATGATGCACCACTGTCCACCTGTCTTGGATTCTCTTTCACTTTGCCTCTGCCCGGGGACATTCTGGGAGCTGGGCACAGATCTTTCACTCCTCCTGGAGGCATCTTAATGCAATCAGAAACTCCAGACCCTAGGGATGTGGTATTTCTTGTTAGCTGCCTTTATTTCCCTTGGTAAGGATAAGAAATAAATTCAGGCCCAATATGTCCGTAGGAAGTAGGCAAACTCTAAAGTTCCCCATAGAATAGACACCATTAGTTGACATAGCATCTATGAAGGGCCAGAACTCAAGAGTTGAGTCCATCCATGAATTTCAAAAATAGTTCATAGAAGACTTAGATTCCTCTTTCACAGTGATATCATACAGCACCAAGGCCTACACGTATTAAAATTTAAAAAAATATTAATGTCAGTGTCCTTTCTTTTCATTTTATGAGGCTTTTCACTTAATATTCACTGTATAAAGATGTCATCAATCAACTATCAAGAAATTTGTCAATGTTGCTAAATTGTCAGAATGAAAAACTGTGCATTGAGTTCATCAATTCATGCTATAAACATTGGTGAAAAAATGTACCGTGTACTGAACTCTGATGCTCCCACAGACAGCAGGACTGAGCATCCACCAACATGAAGCTTACCTCAAATAGGCAGCATTGACCATGATTACTACGTGTTTTTCAGGCTAATTAATCATCCCTTACCCCCTTCAAAAACCTTTCAGAGCCTCTAAGATAGATAGGCATTCACTAAACAATCATAGTCCATCCATAAACCAAACCAAAATATAATTTCCTAATGTAGTGTGGTTAACGATGTTCCAAAACACCATCTTGCATAAGCTCAATAAATTATTTATTTGCCAGTGAGTGGACTTTATCTAAAACATTTTTAATAGTGGTTTTTAAACTTTAGTGTAACTAAAAAGCTAAAGAATCAGAATATCTAGGCATGTTTCCTTGGAACCAGCATATTTAATAAACTCTCTAGATGATATTAAAACAGCCCGTGTATTGAAAACCACTAATACACAGCCCAATCTTTTCCCTTTGGGTGTCTGCTATTTAGATTGCCTAGAAATAAAGACAAAATGCCATTAAGTTTCTTGTACCACTTTATGGATTGATTGATGGATTGATTGAGTGAGTGGCTGGTGGGAAAAGAGTGAGTCTTAATTATGTGATTGTAGATTTCAGACTTTTTAAAATATAAATGTGCTTACAATTCACCTGGGAATATTATTAAAATGAAACTTCTGATTCAATAGGTCTGTGGTGGGGGATGAGATTCTGCATTTCTAAGAAGCTCTCAGAGAAAGGTGGTGGCAGACCCGGGACCACACTCTGAGTGGCAAGGGTCAAGTGTCCAATTTCACTTTGGCTTCTTTAGCACAGGCCATATTTATTTTCTAAATAACTTCAAAGCCTTAAACTACACTTCAGGTATTCCTTACAAGGGCTTTAAACTGTACCCATTTTAAATATAATTTGAAAAAAAAAATTCTGTACTACATATTTTTCTCATTAATGTTAATGCAATATTTTAAGCTTTTAAAATTAGCAGCAGCTTTGGAAGAAGGAGTGAAAACTTCATAACCTGGCGGGGGGGGGGGGGGTTGGTGTTTGTTTTTAAGGAGAAAGTTTGTATATTTACCATACTGCTCAGGATGGAGAGAAGCTCCAAATGTGTGGTCTGGAGGAACATTCATTGTTTCTGCAATGCTATCAAAGAAAACAAATCCTTTAGTTAAAATACCCACCACATGGCATCCCTGGAATTTAAAATATGTTTGCCATATGTTCTTTGTGCCCTATATTTTCTCTTATAGCCAAACTGATGAAGATCAAACAGAAGTTCTCCCACACATCTTTTGTGTGATCTTCCACTTGCATTAACAAGGGCTGAACGCTTTCACTGCCTTTCAGTAGCTGAGGTTTACAAATGAAAAAAACACATTCAAAGCAAAATTACTAAAGTCTAAATAAAGAGCAAGACAGACAGAGACTGGAAAGACAGAGAAAAACGTTAAGCACAGTAAGTTGAATTTCTGATATCCGAGAATTAAAACTTCATGCAAAATTCTCCCTCCCTCTTCTCCAAATGCCTTCTCTATCCTGGAGAACACATCGCCTTCTTGGAACCTCAAGCTCTACAGACACGAATAGAGCTCTGCTGATTAACAACAAGAGAACGTTTTTCTTATTTAATGGAATCTAATAGAACATAAACCATCAATTGCCACAAGAGTACTTATTTATTTATTTTTGAGACAGACTCTCACTATGTCACCCTTGGCAAAGTGCTGTGGCATCACAGCTCACAGCAACCTCAAACTCTCGGCCTTAAGCTATTCTCTTGTCTGGGCAAGTCTCTAGCTGGGACTAAAACAATGCCTGGCTATTTTTGGTTGGGGTTGTCATGGTTGGTTAGCAGGTCCAGGCTGGGCTCGAACTCTCCAGCCTCAGTGTATGTGGCTGGCGCCCTATTCACTGTGCTATGGGTGCTGAGCCAAGAGTCCTTTTTTAATCTGATGAAAAGATGCTATCATTTTAAAGTTAATCATTGACTTACGGATCTAAAACTCTTCCAAGTTTATGTTGAAACTTTTCTTTGAAATCATCAACTCTCTTAGATATCACCTTAGCTCTTTTTTTCCTGGAAAATAAGAAGATTCTCAGGTGTCTCTATTTTTGGCTGCCAGAAACACATGTGATAAGGAATATCATATCATTGAAACTTCAAAGAACGAATGTTTCATTAAGAAATTCAAAACTAAAAAGAAACCTTTACATGTTCATTTTTCCATAATTCATGCTCTATAATATAAATAAATGAATGACTAAAGTAAACAAACTAAAATATTTTGGGTAAATAAAACAAAGTATTAATTCATTATTATAACTTCTAAAATTTCTAAAAGAAAATAAAGCAGCTGATAAATAACCAAAGGATGTGCACAAAAACTTACATTTAATAAGTAAATATATGGAGAAATTATAATAGTCTCTAGTAATAAATTGTAAAAATAAAAGAATAACAAAATGCCACTTCTAAGCTAGTAAACAAGCAAATCTGTGGAATGTGTGTGTATATGTGTGTGTGTGTATTGAAAAAGAGAATATCTAAATTGGCAAAAAATAGGTTGAAACACTTCTAGACTGCTAGTACAAATTCAATAATTTTGGAAATAATTGGACAATATGAATCGAAAGCACAACAATGTGTATGCCCTTTTATACATATTTGTGAACCAATAATGAAATAATCTACGTAACAGTTAAAAATGTGAAAAAGTTGCTGGGTTCAGTGGCTCACACCTGTTATCCTAGAAGTATAGGAGGCTGAGGTGGGTGGATTGCCTGAGCTCAGAGGTTCGAGACCAACCAGAACCAGAGAGAGACCCCTGTCTCTAAAAATAGCCAGGCATTGTGGCGGGCACCTGTAGTCCCAGCTACGTGGGAGACTAAGGCAAGAGAATTGCTAGAGCCCAAGAGTTTGAGGTTGCTGTGAGCTCTGATGCCATAGCACTCTACCAAAGGCAACAAAGTTAGACTCTGTCTTTAAAAAAAAAAAATGTGAAAAAGTTATAAGTGCAAAAATGTTTGTGGCCTCCTTGAATATAATGAAGAAAAGAATCAAAATGTTTAATCGTAGGGGTGACAGAATTATGTCACATAAACAAGAATACCCTCTGCATGCATTCTTGATGTTGGTTATGAAGAATACCCAGCAACATACGATTACTGTATGTTAGCTGAAAAAGCAGAATATGAGATTATACTGTGGTGAAAACTGTGCAAAAATCTACATACCTGGAGGAAGCCACACTGGGAGGAAATATGTTAAAATTATAATAATGATTGAGTTAAAGTGACAGAATTATGAATGATTTTATTTTGCCAATTTTTCTGTAATATAATGTTGTTACTTCTGCTGTTGTGATCAAATCAGTAAAATTTCTTTTGAAAAGTAAAATCACAATACTACTATTTAATAACATTAAAATTAAATTCTCCATTGTTTTGCTAAGACTAAAAACAATGAACATTAAGTTCTTAAATTCCATTTGCTTCTTAAAGTATTTCTTGTGCTATTGAACTGCTGAGCAATTGAAAAAATTTCTGGAGAAGAGTGACACTCTGTGGAGAAACAAAAGAAGAAATATAAGTAATTCATCTCATTTTTTCATTTCCTTACCATTTGTTAGAGAGACAAAAAAAGAGCATGGGTAAAGTCAGAATAAATCAATGGTGGTTTAAGGGCCATAACTTGAATGGACATGACGATCTAAGATTCAGCTGCAAAGTGCATAATTCGGAACATGCAGGGATAGTAAGAAGAAAGATTGTAAGGCACAGAGCCAACTCTAAAAGTCTAAAAGCGCCTGGATTATGCTTCTGGAAGACTCAGGATATATCTGTGGGTTATCATGTATGTCAGAAAATTAATAGCTGCATTTGTAACTTTCATCATGCAACCTCACAGCATTCACTAATCAAGCCAGATGAAGCTCTTTGTCTGCTGGTGAATTCATTCATTTGTGTAAACACACACACACACACACACACATTCACATACGCATGCCGACCATCTGATGACGCAAAGTGACTATCAAACCAAACATCATAAGTAAAATATAGATAGAAAGAATTTTGTAGAGGAAAACCTAAAAGTTGAGACTAAACCAAATTTACATTAAATAGTGCACATATAGATGCTTTAAAATGTAAACAAACCTGCTTGACTCCAAGTTTATAGCAGAAATCACACAGAAGAATGAATTAGGCAGTTCTTTTTTTTAACTCTGACAAACCAAAGGAATAAAGAATTTCTCTACTACTTTAGCAGTAATATTCCAATTAAGTTTCAAAATAGATGGGGAGGTGCCTGTGGCTTAAAGGAGTAGGGCACCGGCACCATATGCCAGAGGTGGTGGGTTCAAACCCAGCCCCAGCCAAAAACTGCAAAAAAAAAAAAAAAAGAAGAAGAAGAAGAAGAAAAGAAAAAAAAAGTTTCAAAATAGAACAAGTATGCTCAAATAAACATTGTTCTATAAACCTTGTTTCCTTGAGGGTAGACAATTTAAAGGAAAACATGTCCTGTATATTGCCTGCCCTTATAAATTTAGGGTAGTTTCCTATGAGCACCCCCAAATCATTGATATTTGTTCTGCTCTTAGGATGTTCTTGAGGATCACACTGTTGATAACATGCTTATTTCTTTTTTTGTTTTGTTTTGTTTTTTGTTTTGAGACAGAGTCTCACTCAAGTCACCTTGGAGTTGAGTGCCTATGCTCATAGCTCACAGCAACCTTAAACTCTGAGGTTCAAATGATTCTTTTGCCTTAGCCTCCAGAGAAGCTGGGACTACAGGTGTCCACCACAACACCTGGCTATTTGTAGAAATGGGGTCTTGTTCTTGCTCAGGCTGGTCTCAAACTTCTAAGCTCAAGCAATCCACCCATCTCGGCCTCCCAGAGGGCTGGGATTACAGGCGTAGGCCCCTGCACCAGCCTTAAGGTGTTTATTTCATCTTTTGTAAATTGACAGCAAATGTATGTTTCCAATCTTTCAAAAATGGATAAACCTTATCTTTCATCCCCCTTTAAGTATCAATTTGTGTATTAGGGGATTGTAGAGAACATTTGAAGGGCATTGGAGAGTAAGGGGAAATGTACGTATGTTATTTAATTATAAATCTCTGTAGTCCTTAAATAGTTAAATCATATCTTCATGCTTTCTCCTTTATGGATGGTTTCATCATTTTAATAATGATAAATTAAGAAATGTTTGTTATATGAGTGCTTCTCCCATACCCTAAATAAAAGCTATCTCATGCAGGGTTACTATAATGTAATAAGAATTTCTTCTGTGTGTCTACTTTACCATCATTAAGACTCTTATGCCACATGAGGAAAGGTACACCCAGTAGGGCCATAGACAACCTTTCAAAGGGAACTTTGCAGAGGACACCTGTATTTACAATCTTCTGAGATTTCAAGCATTATAGGAAATCTAAGTTTTCATGAACAATCTCTCCATGTTTAAGTATTAGCTTAGATATCTAACACAGAAAACAAAAACTAAAAACCCCACTTTAATTTCCTAGGAAAGCATTTATATATAGAATGAAAACATGAAAAGGTCACAATTTGCAGAAGTTGAGTTAGATGCTCAGGTGCCCAAATAACTATAAAACGAAGCTGAATAATAAATGTCAGGTCAATTATAACCACCTTGGTAGACATTTAAAAACCAACCTAGAATGTTAAAGAAACATATATAGAGTTGATCCCACAGACTTAAAACATGCATACGTGTCTTTATATTCACTCGTAACTTCACAGTGATTAACAGTAAAAAACAGTACCATGCTTCCCCCTCTGGGGCAACTGGACAGAATGGCTGTCAGAAGCAGAAGATATTTCATTCTATATTCTTGCTATTAATTTTATGTTTGAACCACATCACTGTATTGACCTCTTTAAAAAATAAACTTTAAGTCCAAATGTCAAATATCTAAACACTTGTTCCTAGACACAGTAAAATTAAACTTACATTTGCGATTCATGAAGCCAACATATAGTTTTTGCCATGGTTCGTCCATCATTGAAATGTGGTGTTGGGACTCCATATAAATTAAACCTATGGAATGTTGATGGGTTATACTTTCTGTTCTTTGCTTCTCCTGTCGGGGAAGAAGAAAGGAAAACTTCCGAGCTAAGTAACACAAATAGCCTTATCTTTCAAAAAAGCACATTATGTTCTCATCAACATTGAAAATGAAAGTGAGACAAAGAATTAAATCGTAGCACTGCAGGACTTGCACAGTTTCGGCTATAGAGGACAAAACACACACATATTCACATATATAAATGTGCAAAGAGAAACATCTATGAAAGTATCATCTGTAGGAGACTGAAAATTGTGGGAGTCTTTGCATATTAAACATTTTCTATTTAGTTTATATTTTATAAAAGATGTGTCCATCACTTCAGTAATTATTAAAAATAACTATGTTTTAAAGATATTGTAGGTCTACATTTATTATTATTGAATGGTGTCCTGGATACATTATTATAAGTAAAAAACTACTATCTATATAGCAAGTTCCTCTACAGCATGGAGATTATTATCCTACTTATTTAAAGACGAATGGCTCAAGGCATAGGGGTTAGAAAAAATGTTCAATGTATCAACTATTGTTATAGCTGGCCAATAGGATTTGAAGGTTACATTTATTTCTTTTTCTTTGTTAATGATACTTAAATTTCCCACAAGTATTATGTATTATGTATTTTTATAAGAAAAATAAAGGTAATTTCTTTATAAGAAGAAATAAAACATTAAAAAGATTAGATTCTATGACTTTTCAAGAGCCTAATAAAACATCCACTGAAACCAGCAAATTTTCATCTCAGGAAGGAGAGGGGAAATAAACAGTAAACAAGGTAATATCACTCATGTTGTGGTCCATTAGAGCTCTTCTAAATACGTAAGTATTTATGTAATAAATTTGTGACATAAATTATTATTATTTAATAAAAAAGAAATTCTTTTATTTAATAAAGAAAAGAAATTACACTAATTTTCCTCAGACTGCAAAATGCTCATAAGGTATCTCATTATGGGTGGTCTATACAGTACCTACATCTATCAACACAGTTCTTTTTAAAACAATTAAAAGGCACTGGATGCTAAACTTCTTCAAAACATGAACATAATATTTTCACAACAGAAGGAAGGAGGTAGGGAAGGAAGAAGGAACAAAGGGAGAGAAGGTGAAAGAAAGGAAGGAGGGAGGGGTCTAGGGAAGTAGAAAGGGTAAAGTTAAGAAGAAAAGTCAAGGTTGTGAGAAGGAATGTGGTGCTGGAGATCAGTGACAGTCTGAAGGGAGGATGAGGACAATCTCAGGACAGGGAACACACAGGCAGTGTGGGGAACCCGCAGAGACTGGCTGTGGAAGGAGAGAATGGCAGAGCAGACAGGGAAGTCAGGAGAGTAGGAGGCAAGCCCCAGCTGTGAATACGGGAGGAAGGATGCTCCACAGTGAAGGAGAAGAGGTAAAGAAATAAGAAGGACACAGTGACAAAGAGGGAGTGTCGTGCTGCAGTGAAGGGCAGCTCCTTCTTCTGGCTACTGCAGATTGAGTCCACGAATCATGCACAGTCCATGGGCTTTCTCAGCATCAGAATTAGATCAGAACCTAATTCTCAATTCTTGACTATATCAAGACTCTACTTAGCCTCGGCATATTGGCAATTAGGTTGTAATTTTCAGCACTATAAACACTAATGCCTTTTACTCGAGCTGTAGAATAATCTAGTAATATGCTACTAGTAGACAAGATCACTTAATAATAACAAAAGCTAATTGTTCTCAACAATTAGGATGTTCCAAGCACTACATTAAGCATTTTTTAATGCATTCAATCTTCAAAATATTACTAAACCCATTTACGAGATAAGAATAGAGGGTGGTGCCTGCGACTAAATGAGTAAGGCACTGGCCCCATATACTGAGGGTGGCGGGTTTGAACCCGGCCCCGGCCAAACTGCAACAAAAAAAAAAGAGAGAGAGAGAGAGATAAGAATAGATTAGTAAATTGTGTTTGAACCAGACCTATCAGATTCACAAATGCGTGCACTTCAACATCACCCAGTGTTTTTCATACAACTCTAAGCACTTAACAGTGATTCTCAATCTTCCCAATGCCACGATCCTTTAATATAGTTCCTCATGTTGTGTTTACCCCCAACCATAAAATTATTTTCGTTGCTACTTCATAACTGTAATTTTGCTACTGTTA
>CAUYQV010134043.1:0-22654 GCA_963574575.1 Galagoides demidoff | reverse complement strand
TGAGGTAAACAGGTTAATGTTATATTTGTATTAGGAGTGGGGAAGAAAAATGGTCTTTTCAAAATTTAATTTTAAGAGTTTATTTCTTAAGAAGTTCGTTGTTAGTATTGCTTTTAATGTATGTTGTAGTGACTTATTAGTTTATAGAGACTTTTGTATAGGCTTTTTTAGGGAAAGGTCAGGTTTTAGTGAGATATTTTTTGTCTGTTTTTTAAAATTTTTTTTTGTTTTAATACAACTTTTGGGTGCTTTTGATATTTTTTTTATGAATTTATTTGTTTCAAGTTTTTTTTTCCATTAGTCACTTGTCTTTTGTCTTATAATTTATTTTTATTTGTTTTATAAATTACTGAAAATTAAACTAACCAAAAATGTAAAAATTTAATTTTATTAATGTAGGGTTTTCATCTCCAGCCTTATAGCTTTCTATGTACAGAAATATCTATGCACGAATGTTCATGGTAGCTCTCTCTGAAAGACCCCCAAATTGCAAACAATCTATATGTCCTGCAATGAGTGAATGGTTAATAAATGGTGGTACATCTATACCATGGCAGATTACGCAGTTATAAAATGAATGAAATACTAATACACACTACTCTTGGATAGATCTATTCTAAAGGGAGTTATGCCGAATGAAAAAGCTAATACTAAAAAGCTTCTCTTCTATGAGGATTTACCTCAGAAAAAAATGTAGAAATATGTCTTTGACAAAGAATATGGGACATTGGTATATTTAACATTATTTAAAACCGAATACAAATACTTGATTATTTGTTTTAGAACTCCATATCTTAGCTCCTTCATGTGGCATAGTAAAAAATAAATTAAGAATGATAATGCAGGAATATAACCTCTCAAACTATTTTGCTTTATATGGTGAGATACAGTGTTTTATTTTTCACAAGGGCAAAGAGCAATTAAAAAAAAAAGCTTATATGCTCTGTGGCAAGTAATAATTGTTCCTGACACCTTTTTCCTAAAACATTCAAGATTTTATTGATTATTTCTCTTTACACAGTAAGTTCTCACTTAATGGCACTGATAGTTTTTTGGAAACTGTGACTTCAGGTGAAAGGATGTATTGCAAAACCAATTTTACAACAGGTTAATTGAGGTAAGCAAGAGGTAATTTCCTACAGTATATTTCTGGTCACGGAAACATTATATGAGGACCAAAAACACTTCTAATAGTGAACACTGAAATAAATGTGAACTGTACATACATTTTCAAAGATTTATAAATACAAGTAAAGTAATTATTTATCCAATTATTATAGATCAAGGTCACAAGTGGCTGGAGCTTCTCCTAGAAGCTTAGGGTGCAAGATTGGGAACCAACCTCGAACAGAACACTATCCCATTTCAGTGTATACTCATCCCCCTCCACTCACACACTTGGACCATCTAGACACAGAAATGAACTTACCAGGCACAGCTTTGGGATGTGGGCGGAAATTAGTGTACGCAGAGCAAACCTAAAAGCACCTGAGGTATAGGTGTACGTCACTGTGTGAAGTTTGCAAATGAGAGGACATGCAAACTTTACACAGACAGTGACCTTGGCTGGGAAATGTTTGTTTGTTTTCCCTCACCAATCCTATAATGAAACAAGATGGAAAGAAACAGTGTTGAATTAAATAATAATGTTATTCAAGAACCTGATGTAGCCTCAAAAAGACAAAATTTATCTTCCCAGTAAAATTTTTTAAAGAAAGATCAGGCATTAGAGCTTATGTAAGTACAAGTGTGTGCCTTGAATAATTATGTCCTTGTGCTTCAAAAGTGCAAAAATATTCTTCTATGTAGCTATAAATAAACACTTGTATTTCGATATTAAATTACATTCAGAAAAATTAGAAAACTACAAAAGAAGTATCAACGAAGGCAAGCACCATCTTTTATCTCACAGTCAAGAGGTACTTATATTGAAAATATTGTATGTTATCTTTTAAATTTATGTTAAAAGAAAACTTAATCAGCCAATGATAGTATTAGGCAAACTTATAAAAACAAAGAAAACCTTTTAAAGTAGTATATATGCCTTATTTGGGCACGTTTGGGTATTATTTTGCGTGTGTGTGTGTGTGTGTATCTATGTGTACATCTATACACATTGAACTTTGAATACCAGTTAAGTTATGAAAAGGGTAAATATTAAAACATTAAATGTAATTCCTAAGCAAAATAAATAAGATAAAACAGAGAAAGTATGTTTAGAATATTAGACTATGAAAAGTAATAGTCTTTTTACTACTACTGGCAATATTATTGATGCCAAATTGTTTTGTGTATTCTTAGTCTACCTACATACATATATACATTTATTTATTTATTTTATTTATTGAGACAGTCTCAGTTGCCCTGGGGTTGAGTACCATGACATCATAGTTCACAGAAACCTCAAATTCTTGGGCTCAAGTGATCTTCTTCTCTCAGCCGCCTTAGTAGCTGGGACTACAGACCCCTGCCACAATGCCTGGCTAGTTTTTTGATTGAGATGGGGGTCTCATGTTGCTCAGGCTGGTCTCAAACTCTTGAGCTCAGACAATCCACCTGCCTTGGTGTCCCAGCGGGCTAGAATTACAGGCCTCAGACATTTTACCCCGCCAAGTCTACCTACATTTAAAGGTATGACAACATGATATATATTTTCCTTACATTTTACAAACTATAATATATCTTTGAAAATATCCTATGAAGACTTTGATAAATACAGAACAAATGTTTGACACTATAGTTCTAATTTTATATTCCACACAAATACTGCAACTCATGCATTTCTCTGCTCGATGCATCTGAATACTTATTATTAAAGCAGAAGTACTCGAAACAGGCAATGTACAGGCTGCAGTCTCTTGAAATTAAAAGTAGAAAAGTGTCATCAAACTGCTATCATATACGAAATATTTACCTTAAGGAACTCTTAAATCAAAATGGTATTAAGTTATTTCCTACTTGTCATACTTGGTTAATAGTCTCAAAAATTTCCATAACTATTTTCCATTACTTAAAGTGATACAGACGTCCCTCTTAAACTAATTTCCATGCATGATGTCTGTGTTAGTTTCTTGCTCTATTTGATGGTTTCCCTTTGTGTCCTCCATAATCCTTTTTAAAAATATGTGAACGTTTAAGGACTCCACTCTCGTTTTCAAATAAGACTTAAAATGATTTTGTCACTCAAGAGGCTGAGTACTTTGTTTTATGGAGGATGACTTGCTTCTTTTCCAGTAGGGAGCAGTGTTGGACATCATATGGATCCATGTGTAATAACTGCTTTGCTTGCTTCCTCAAATGTTTTAGAATCATTCTATCAATAACATAGGATTTTTTAAAAACCCAGAAAAATGACAATTAACATACAGTTAATATTTTAAACCAGTTAGCGTTACTGAGCACTTACTAGCTTCTATAACATCTGACAGTATTTAACATATGAAAGGGGTAACGTAGAAAGAACTGTGGTTTACATTGTATGTATACTGAATTCAAAATATGCCAACGTTATGCATGTAGTATATTCTCTACATAATTATTTTAAACTATTAAGTAAATATTAATTCCTACTTTGTAGAAGATAACAATTTTATCTAACTTCAACATTAATGAATAACAGCTATCAGTGGCATAATAAACAATGAATATTCTTCTGATCATGGAAAAAAATACGTAAATGAGTATATACCTTTGTAGCCAATGTCACAGAGCCTTAAATATGATGGGACTAATTTTCTTTGAGTCAACTTGACTCTATATGGGTGAAAAAAAAAGTGCTTAAGCCTTTTAGCTTCTCCACTGCACCCAGTAGATAAGCCACAGAGGAATAAGCCAATTTAATTTTATAGTCTTTATTTGGCTGACTTGCTATGTCCCACTGCCAAGCCACACAGAAAAACCATTTTTAAAAGGCAATGATAATAGCCAATTGCAAAGGAGGGTCAGAATCAATTGGATTTAAACCTATTAATCATCAAAACCATAATCCTGAAAAAAAAATCTATTCACCAAAAAAAGGTTATAATTTAAACTTTAAATTAAATTCTCTAAGGTTTATCCTTTAAAGGGAGGACCAGAAGTTTTGATAGAGAATAAAAAAAGTATAGGCTGAATTTAAAAGTCTATAACATTTTATATTTAATTCAACATTTCAGTTTTTCATTTTATTATCATTCTTTATGAAATTATATTTGTTCTTATTTTACATGGACATAAGATGTCTTATTTGAATAATACCTTGCTTTAGAAATAATATTTCTAAGAGATATGTTTGCTATAAAGAAGGAACAGTGCTCACTGCACGAGAGGGCTCCCAAACTGGTTTGTAACGTGGTCACAACAAGCATCAGCACGTTTTGGTCTTTTCTCTGGAGGTCCCTGCACAGTCAAACATCCTTCACATCTTAGGAGACAGACAGACAGAACAAACAGGGCATTCATGTGTATTGGTATAAATAAAAGCATCATAAAATCAGATAAGCATCAAACTGTATGGAACAGCAAAAGCACAGAGTTTGGAAGCAGCAAGGTTCCACAATCCATTTTCTCATTCAAGAACCACATGTTTTTCTATGAAAACATGTGGGTTGTGGAGATATTCTCATTCAACTTGCATTATTTTATAGATGTGAAAACTGAAGATCGGGGAGGGGGAGTGACTTCCTAAGGTCACAAAGTTTGTTAGGAGCAGAGCTAGATCTAGAATCTTAGCTCTCCTAAATTATCAGACACACACTCTTTACTTTCGCTACATTAAATAAAACAGAAATAGAATGAAAAATAATATGGTACACTGGATGTAAGTCTGTTAGTGGGTATTACAGTTCTCTATGTCACATCCCATGTGGCTAGTTAAGATTAGGCCATTCAATCTTTCTATTGAGAGATATACTTAAAACCTAAGGGAGTCCAAAGAGTACCCATTGGCTGCACAGTCAGACAACATGAATTTCCAAATACTGGTCACACCATCTATTTATTATACCCTTCATAGTTCCAATTTCCTCATTCATAAAATGAAGATAATCTCCGTGTTCTGAGAATTAAATGAGCAAATACAACAGCAACTCAAACAGAATGAATGTTCAATTATTTTTATGCTCAAAAATTAAATGAAATAATAAAATAGCCACCAGCAATTAAAAAGAGCCCTTTGACAACACGACACAGTACTCACTGTCCTGCTAAAGGTTTAAACTTGCACAAAATAATCTTCCCAAATTTGCTTGTGTTTCTGAACTCCACATATATTTATTTGGAGATGCTTCTAATATTTCAACTACCCTCTCAGTTCTCCTGACCTAAATTTATTTTTTTTCTCTCCCATTTGGAGAGAACATTCCTTTCCTCTTTCAGGGGAAAGCATTCCTAAGATTACTTCTCTGAGACACTGGACTAACATTTTCACTAAGATGATCATCATTAGTATGATTTCTATGACCTAAAACATTTGCGAATATTTATTTGGCATTGTCTATTCCAGACGCAAAGGACACAGGAGAACACAGGAGTAAACAAAGCAGACCCAAGTCCCTGACCTAGTTATGCTGCTGTAGCGACATCTTCATCTTCAAAAGCCAGAGGGGCTGGGTTTTCTTGCAGGTTCTTTCATTCCACTCTAGCTAGAACCTCATTAATTGAGAACAATCCAAATAGACTGCAAGAAAAAAAAACGTCCGAAATCCACAGTAATTACCACAGCAGAGCTTCTGGGCTGCAGGTGATCACTGTTTGTCTTGAAGGATTAAGCCATTTCTGAAAAGACATCATCCTCAGCTGCAAACGAAACTTCTCTTTCACACTTGAATATCACAGACAATGAATGTTAAGGGACGTTATTTCTCAAACTGATGTTGTCAGGTAATTAGTTAGATGTGAGCAGGCAGATGACGGATGTGGTTGGGCTATTTTGGATTGGTTTTGAGTCAGGCTGATGTGAGCTGTTATGGAAATGAGGCTGATTAAGATCTTGCAGGTGAGTTGTTTTCAAGACCTTGCAGGTGGGTTGTTTTGAGAAAAGACTTCATTAAGACCGTAGGAGATTTCCAAGCAGCAGCTAATACTCTTCAAAGCTGTGTATAAAACCCAATAGTGAGCTTTCCACAGAGCCTGCAGTCACTAGGATAAGGCCTGGTTTGCTGTGCAAGTTATAATACACTTTCTTGCTCAAACTTTCTTACTCTTTTCAATTATTTTGGTTACTATGTCAAGCTATGTTCTAACATTGTCCTCATTTCTTTAGAAAGGGAGGAAAATCTTTTCAAATCTCTACAGTTCTTTGAATGAACGTGGGCTAATAATACTCAGGAAATGAAGACTTACTGGTTTCTCTTAACAGACTTTCCTATCAATAATTGGTATGGCCTGATTAACTCTGCAAAGCACTGCTGTGTGCAGAACTCTCATTAGTGGCTAATGAAGGTGAAAACAAAAGTGGATCCTGTCCCTGAGCTTTTACCTTGCACGTTTAGATTCAAGCCCATTCAAGGAAAGATAAGGGAAACAAACAAAAATCTGCCAGAGCTAGAACAAATTGAGACAAACTTGATGTGAGTAGCTCTGTATCAGAGAAGATATTCTCTCATTCAACAGTTGTTTATTGAAGATCTACTTTGTGCCAGACACTGTTCCAGGTGCCTGGATACAAAGAGGTACAGAAAAGTCAAAAATCCCTCTGTATGTGGATTGTTGGAAGTATGCAAGTAGGATTCTCAGTGACAGTCACATGGACTCAAGGACTGAATTCTGGCCCCGTCATTCATTCGGTATGTCCGTGAATCTTAAGCAGCTTTTACTTTTGTAAAATCTAAGTAAATATCCTTTTGCCATTAGTAGGTTGTGAGAAAACAATTGCATGGGGACAGTGCCTGCTAAACCATAGTAGGTATTTAATAAATATTTGCTTCTAAAGACAAATGCTTCCAAATGATAAGTCCAGGAGTGGATTATCTGGTTTTAGATCCTAGAGTAAGACTGAAACAACAGAGTTTGTGCCTTTCATTCTTTTCAACAAGGGTGTTTTGTTGTTGTTATTTTATAGAGCCAACATTATTCTTTTATTAGGGCTTAAAAGAATAAATAAAATTCTAGTAAGATTCTGACTGAAGCTTATTAAGTAACAGAGAGGAAAACAAGCACGCAGCACCCAAATACGGCAGGATCTTGGCAATTCCTACAGTGGAGTCAGAGAAAGGAGTAGATGGCTCCATTTATGCAAGTTCAGTTGGGTCTATCCCATTCTGTTGAGTCTGCCTTGCAATCAGATGCAGAAATGAGGTGATAAACTGTTTTATCTCAATAGCTGATAGCCTAATTCTCTTTTCCCTTTTTGTAAAAGGACCAACTATTCTGCTTTCACTGTCACAAGTCAAGTTCTTGTTACTATTAGGTCAATTCTACATACTTGTAAATTCAACTTGGTAATTTTGTTTATATTTTAAGTCCCATGCTTTTTTCTTTTATAAAGATAATATTATTGGGCAGCGCCTGTGGCTCAAAGGAGTAGGGCGTGGGTCCCCTATGCCAGAGGTGGCGGGTTCAAACCCAGCCCTGGCCAAAAAAAAAAAAGATAATATTATTTAGTTTGTGAAACACTTTAAAATGATTATTACTAATTAATGCTACTTAGTAAGGTTGTGTAATGCTTCACTATACTGCTTAATTGGTTTTGTTTGAATACTACTATCAGCTGATTTTATTTGATTTCCCTTGGCCTTTAAAAAAAATCAATGCCAGCGTATTCCTAGATGACTGCTGAGACTATTTTTTAGCTGCCTTTTGAAAGTTCTGATCCTGGGATTAACACAGACCTTTGTTTTTATTGGAAAACTTCTAAAAATTTAATAACCTTATTAGAGACCATAATTCTAAAATGCATAAAAGTTTCCCTTTATATAAACAGAACTATATTGTGGCATATTACTTTTCTCCAAAAGAACCATACATATCTATTTTCTATGATATATGTGATTAATATATCAAATATTCAAGCTTGCCATTTTCAGACCTGGTATTTGAGATGAATATCTTAACTCCACGCACTTCCACAATGTTCCTATGAGTTATACACTTCATAGTTACATATGAATTAACTAATATGTCTAAAATGTATTAACATGTCTAAAATTTAGATTAACTACTTGTTCTTAACAGATTTTTGTGTTAAGCATTTTCTGACTTGTCTTTTCAGTTCCTTGACTATAGGCTTAATAAAATGCAAATACTCATTTCTTAGATTAATTTGCTTGCTTTCATTTAAAATGACAAATACTATTAAAACATATAAATAGCTAAAATATAGGCCAGGGCGTAGCATTAGAATCATTATGCTTATTTGTGTATCATTTCAGGGCCATTCTAGTATAAATTGCAAAATTATATACATGTTGCTTGCTATAAGTAAGAAATAGAAAACAAATGGTATTCTAATGCTCATAAACGTACACGTTTTCATGAATATCCAAGTTTAAATACCTCCAAATAAACCCCATAATGGAATTTAACTAGAGACTCTGAGAGTTACTTGCATTTTATCATGACTAATTCTTTATCCGAAGGTAGATAACATTTCACACAACAGGGAGTTTGGGGAAAGACATTTTTTAAGTTCCTGATGACATTCCCATTGAAGCTGCAGGGGCCTCAGTTACCAGAAGCCCATCTGTTAAGCTATGCCTATAGGAACCTGCCAGCAGCCTGCAGGAAGGAATGCAAGTGGGTTGATGGTCTGGCAAACGCCTAGGACACATGTGGAGAGAAGGCGAGGAACTTTCTCTTCTCCAAGCAGGCTTGCTAGTTTGTCCATGGAAAGTACTTTTGGTTTGCTGTGCAAAATCAGTTCCTGGGAGAAGTTTAGGTTGTGACTGGTTCTTTTTCACTTTGGTTGACTATTTGGATTGTTGTTAGGATAGCAAATTTACCAAATTACCATATAGAGTAGAACTTCCGCAAGTTGACCACCCAAGGGACTGTGACAAACTGGTCAACATACGGAGGTGGTCAATATCAGGAACTAGACCTACTGTACTGAGACTGGTGTGTGTCCAGTCTGTGAAATAAGGGCACATGAGGCGGTGGTCAGTTAGGGAAGTGGTCAAACTATGGAGACTCTACTGTAATTTACGTGTAAAATACAAATCCTTCTGTAAACACTGAAGTCACGAGACTTTACTTTTTGTAAATTGTTATTGTCCTTAAACATTGACTGTTTACTGAGTAACATGGTCAAATTTTCTTATGCATAGTGATGTAGAGTTTATGAGGAATATATAGAATCTTGGAAATTAAGATTTAAATCTCAACTCTGCTGTTACTAAACTGTTTTAGTGCATCTATTTCTTAAGTCCAAGCCTGTAACTCTTACAAAGAGCAGCAGTGGTGATTCTGAGTGATACTTCTGAAGACTTCTTGAGATGATGAGACAATACAGCTTAGCACAGTGCTTAGTAGTTAATAAATTGGCATTTTACAGATTTGTCTCACTTATTAAACAAGGAGAACTAATACTATTTCATAGATAAAGGGCAAAGAGTCTCCCTAAAATTACATTGTTCCAAACGATGTAATCCAGATAGACTGTATGAAAAAACATCAATTCATTTATTTTAATCATTGATTTGAAATTATAGAAATGCAAGTGAAAAGGAAAGGATATATATATATATATATGTATGTATTTTTTTTTTTTTGCAGTTTTTGGCCGGGGGGTGGGTTTGAGCCTGCCACCTCTGGCATATGGGGCCGGCACTTTATTCCTTTGAGCCAAAGGTGCCACCCAGGAAAGGATAATTTTCATACTAGTTCTCCCAATGATGTTGATGTCCCATTATAAATTCAGAAATTCAATTAGTGAGAATCCATGATTTAACAGGGACCATAAAATATATAAATACATTAGAAGATATACCCATGATATTGTACTTAAAAAGATAAAATGAAAGGCATGGATGAATGTACTGTTAATCAAATCTTAAGGATTAAACTTTATAGGAAATGTTAGGTGAAAATTTTATCAGATGTTAGTTATATCATATATGGTTGTTTTTCCAGAAATCCATCTTCTAAATTTAATAAAGTAAATAATTTGTTAGGCTACTAAAGTTACATCTCTGTTAAATTAGGCGGGGAAACTGCGCTGTGTAGGTGTGTAGTGGTTTCATGCCATTGGTCAACCAAATGGCACAAAGAAGTTAGCCTGAGGTAAGCACAGAAGAACACTCATTCAGCTAAATTCATTAAAAGTGAAGCTTGCCTTATTCAGTGATCCAGTTTATGAAGGTCAAGGCATGGCATTAAAGAAACATATTATACAAATGATTCCAGTGCTTCTAATTTACATGTCTCTAATTTGATGGATAGATTTTATGGGAAAGTATCCTCTTGGTTATGACTGTACATATGAATAGGATTGTTCACTGATAAGTCCCCTCTTAGCCCAAAATAGCACATTTCTGCCCAACAAGTGAACCAGATGTTAGCTGTATCTGATCATTTAGTATGCTTTGTCTATTTGTTTGAGAATATTTATTGACAGAAAAATCACTACCTCACAAGAGCATATGATCTTATGTTTGTATAAGGTATTATAGATTATAATACATTTATGTATTATTATGTGCATATTATATTCTGTTCATTACAGAATGTGTTCTACTATGAAGGTTTTGGGGGGCAAATGACTATAAACCAAGAATAAAAATATTAAAAGAATGTTGGAATGGCTTAGGAAGGTAGATGACTTCGAGAAGGGAAGAAAGAGTGGCACAGTTTAATACCATGACGTTCAAAGCTGGAGGATTTTAGGGAGAAGAAAGGGGCAACAAATACAGGAAGAGTTGGAAGGGAAAACACCACTTGAGAGGGAACAGAGGATTCACTGTCCTCAGAGGAGAAATGGTTTTCATGTGGAGCAAGAAGCAGCAAGGTTCAGAACAGAGTTAAAAGACAAAGAGGATTTTGCCGATGATTGATCTTGAATTCTCAGGGTTCCCTTCTTCAGGGAAAAATAACTGTTTTTTTTTTTTTTAAAGACTATTGATGTCAAGAAAATCTTTCTACTGTGTTCCCAAACTTTTTTAAAGTAGCTTATAATGAGTCATTAAATAATGAAAGATAAAATAAATTAGAAAAAGGAAGCAAGAAAAAATTGCAAAAAACGTAGAGTAGAGGTAGGTTTGTAGTTAAACACCATTAATCCTGCAAAACTGCCAGTGGTCAGTCATAAACCGAGGGATGACTTTATTTAGCAGCAGCATAAAGTAAGAAACACAATCAATTAACTCCATGATTCACTGTTGATGGTGAAATAAAAATAAAAGCTGTGTATATGTATGAGGGGACTTTTGATTCTCAGCTGGATGAACATGTGATTTCATTGTCAGAAGGGTTTGATAATTCGTTAAATTTCAAGTAACCCACTGAAAATTGTTTAATTTTTACAATAGCTACAAATATAAAAATAGCTTTACAGTTATTATTGATTTGACTTCAATCCATCATCCGCTTGCTGTTTGCAAGTACTATGGAAGAAATATCTACCACTCTTAAACAAAATAGGATAGAGCAAAAAATACCTTTGCCTTTATATTTCGTTTTATACAGTTGCCTGTCTAAATCACTCTCCTTATAATTGGTATGTCAACACTTAATTTATTCAACCATGAAATAATTCTTGGATGTGAAATGGACATCAAGGCATCGTTGGGTATATTTTTCATGTAGGCAACTCAAGCTTTGCTTTAAAAATGGTTCTCCTTGGTATAGTCCCTACTTCCAGCAGAAACTGCCAAGCTTTGAAAAGTCAACAATGAGTGTCTAGAATCAAGTTTTCCAAATTAAAAATCATCACGGCATCTTAGGAGATTTACTTTTCAGACAATACATTCTTTTTAGAGCTTTCCATTCTCTACATTATTAATGTTGAAAATTCTAAGTTATGACATTTACTTCTACAGTACAACATAGTGACAGCTGAATTATTTTTGCCACCTGGCTCCCCAAAGTATTATTGTAAGAATTACATTTGAGATATTCTGTAGTACTGAATAAGGGGTCTTAATCATCAGGGAAAAATACATTAAGCAGATTAAGACCAACATTTTAAAAAGAAGTACTGAGGTTTAAGTATATTGTAAGAGAAAATTAAATCCAAAGAGGATAGGGCTTAACAGGTATAAACTTCTGAGAATTAATTTAAGTATGTATGTATGGCGAGGCATGGTGGCTCATGCCTGTAATCCTAGCACTTGGGAGGCCAAAGATGGAGCATCCCTTGAGTTCAAGAGTTCAAGACCACCATAAGTAAGAGCAAGGCCCCATTTCTACTAAGAAACAGAAAAATTAGCTGGGTGTTTTGGCAGGTACCTGTGTCCTACCTACTAGTGAAGATGAGGCAGAAGGATTGCTTGAACCCAGGAGTTTTGAGGTTGCTGTGAGCTCTGCTGAAGCCATGGCACTCTAAGCTTGGGCAACAGAGTTAGACTCTATCTCTAATAATAATAGTAATAAATGTATATGTATTACTCTAAAACTTTATCTAAATAAACATGATGATAGCGTTACTGATTCTGGGATTTATATGGCATTGGCAGGGGAACTGTGCTCTAAAACGTTTATAAGAAAGGTTGGGTGAGTGGTATTATCTACAAAGTCCATGGCAGTCAAGTTCACGTTTAGTTATATTTACAAGAAAAGGACGCTTTAATGGTCTGCATGTTTGTATCCTCTCCAAAATTCTTGTTGAAACTTAATGCCCAAAGCAACAGTATTAAGAGGTGAGGCCTTCTGGAGGTGATCAGGCCAGGAAAACTAATATGTGCCTTTTAAAAATAAAGCACTTAATGAAGCTATGCTCTACTAGGATTTTAAAATACTTAGAGATTAAATTATAGCAAAATTTTATAAATAGTACAGAAGGTATAAAGAAAGAGACAATTTCTAACAGATAGCCATCCACTAAATACCATGCATTATAGAAGCTATTTTCAAATATGTCTAATTTAAGTAAAACAAAAATATCAGGAAATGTTCCATAAGGTTGTCAATTGAAAGGAGACAATAGTCATCTGAATTAGATACTAATTAGTAAAATCACTAATATCCATTTAGACATAAAGGAGACATTACCTTACAAGGAAAATGAATAACTTAGTCCTAGATCATTCTTACAGCACTAATCATGTAATAGTTATGTTCATTAAAACCGAATTTGGGCTCAAGAATGCATCCTGATAAATAAGACAGTAAGTGTTTAAAGTGTACAAATAATCTTTTTTAAAGAATTTCCTCACCAGCTATGAGGTAAATCATGACAAATTACTGCCTCTGAGCAAGAGGAAGAGCCCGTCTCTAAAAAATAGCCAAATGTGGTAAAAGACTCCTGCAGTCCCAGCTACTTGGGAGGCTGATGCAAGAGAATCACTTGAACATAAGAGTTTGAGGTTGCTGTGAGCTATGATGCCACAGCACTCTACCCCGATCACCAAGAAAGATGCTGTCTCAAAAAAAAAAGTATGTAATTCTACTAAATCCCAATATCCTATCTATAAAATGGGGGCCATAAGAGGAACTAATATGAGTGAGTATATACAGGGTTGTTATAACTATGGTACATACGCTGGCCATGAAAATAAAGAAATAATACGTGACTGACAAGTTCTAAACAACCAACAATGCTAGCAGAATTATTAATATTGCTAAAACCTTATTAGTGATCACTAGTCAGCACAGATCAACGACCTCACCTAATTTGGTAGAACATAGCAGGTTAGAAGATAAGAATTCAGAGACAGGGAGATTGGGAAAGCCCAGGGTCCCCAGGGAGGAAGTGTAGAAGGGTAGACTGAGGAAGGCAGGGTGCTGCTGGGACAAACAACTATATAATTTAGATTCCAACAGGTCTTCTTAATCATATATGGACATTTAAAAAATATTTAATTTTTTAAAAATTTTGTATTGATTCCTAATACGTGTGTATATTTATGAGTTACATGTGATATTTTGTTATATACGTGGAATGTGTAATGATCAGGTCAGGGTATTAAGGGTACATCACCTTGAGTATTTATCATTTCTATGTGTTGGTGACATTTCAAGTCCTTTCTTCTACCTATTTAGAATCATATACTGTTAACTGTACTCTCCTTGAACACTAACTATTCCTTCTATCTAACTGTTTGTAGCCCTCTTATGTCTATACTATATGAACACATCTAAGAACAGCTTAAGAAAAACATTGCCACTGCATTAGAAAGTTACCTTTATTTTAGCATAGTTAATTTTAGTATAAGATCTTTGTCCCCCTGAAATTTATATATCTAATTATCACCAGTATAATGGATTATTGAGATCTGCAATTTTTAAAAAATTCTCTTAGATCATCATTCTTTGAACAATCTGTGATGCCGCTTAGCACTGCCACAACTGGTGTGAAAGCAAAGAAAATTGAAACTAAAGCTGCTCACTCTTGCTGTTTACTATTAGCTTCCTATAGAAATTGGTAGGGGAATAAGGCAGACACTGTCGGGTAATACAGGCTTTATCTGTATACTTTATTATTTGTATCCTCCAATGCAAAGAAAATAACCTGACACAGGTGACGTAAAGCCTGTGTGTTTGTAGTTGGAAGTTCATTGTGAGGAAAAAGGTCCTGATGGAGGTAAAGAACCAGTAAAATTTCGTAGTGACCGAGGTAACTGCCCTGTATTTCTCACTGCTTATCCCATACACGGCAGTCCAAATGCGGGGTTTTAGGCTCATTTTTAGACCTACCAAATAAGAATGAGTAGAGAGGAAACATGCAAGTTTTTAACTAGCACACCAGCTTAAGAAACACTGACCCATCCTAAATAAACCCCCAAAGTAATTCCGCATACTCAGTGAGAACGCTGCTCTGTCTGTTACAAGATGCTGTGGTAGCTCTTAATCTGCTCCCAGATAAATATGCCTTACTTGCTAAAATGTTTATCTCTATTAGGAAGCAGGCACAAAGGGACTGAATACATATTTTTGTAAATGGGGCAATAGGGTACCAAGTAGCATCATTCCCATGATTCAGAGCATACCAGTTCTCAAATAAGCTTTCTCTCTTTTTATATACTTCTATGCAGAAGGTTGCTTTAATATAAAATTCAAAATAAAGTTATATGTGTAATAAGTAAAATACTGCCTCTATATTTGTATGTTTAAAATATGTAATGACAGTTAGACTATATATATTCCTCTAGTCTCATATTTCTGAAACTAGAGAAGGCAGAGTGTAGAAAAAAACCCTTACATTTCAAATAGGTTACAATCTAAAAGAACAATGCCTGCAAAGAAGACCAGGTTTCACTCTTTACATGGTAGGATCTTAAAACAAGTAGTTTATGTAGTTGTAGATCGCATTCTTTTTCATAAAATATAATATTTTTAGTTCAGACTACCTTGCCATAATGTAAAAGCATAAAAATAAAAGTTAGTAATATTTGGCAGAGACATGTCACTTTGCTAAGGCATAGAGGCCACTATTCTAAATTACATATGTAATTCTGTAGTTCATAGGTAATGGGTTTTTGATGTTTGTGATGACTTTCTGTATATTTTATCATGAGAAAGGATGAATTATATACACCATATAATATTGATGTTCCTTGTTATTCAGTACTTGAAAGGAAATGGCTTATTGTTCAGAAGAAAATATATCAAGTTTTGTGTTTTGGGGGGTTTCAACAGAATTGCTTATGTACGATACGTTTTGTCAATGTGAAGATGGCTAGATTTGAAATCTGGTATCACTTGTCCTTTGGTCTGTAAGATAAAGTAAATTCACAGATTATATAGGTATGTGCATTTGTAGGTGTGTATGTGTTACACATACATTGTGTCATGTACACATGTGCACACACATACACACCCAGGAGCATACATATATATTAACTTCAGTACATTCTAATTTAATGTAAAATTTTTATTAAAATCCTGGGATAAAGAAAAACTGGGACAGAAAAAAGAATGTCTTATTTGACTCAGCGTGATAGAAAGAAGTCACAATGAACTTCCAGCTACAAACTTCTTTTCCACAGAAAGCCAAGATTTCACCTAATCTTGTGCAGATGCCTTTCTTGAAGCATCATTTCTTTTGAGGATTTTAAAACTTGAATACAGTAGTTTAATTTGTTCTGACATAATTTCACAGCATGAAACAGATTTTAAAATGTTTTATTTTCCTAGTGTGTAACAGGTTTCTCACTGGAATTGTTAGAACTCTTGGTCTTTTAGTTGTTTATTGTTTACTGAGTAAATAGTAAATTACTATGCTATGTATTCTGGGCCTTGAATTATTTCTTATATATTTCCAAACTAAATGTTCCACAGAACCTAAAATTCAATGTCTACAACTGAGAGATCTTTGACTCAGCACTTCCTTATCCTCTATTTTAAGTTCAAGTCTATGACTATAGTTTTGTTGCCCAGAAATGCCATTAAAGTAGACTTCTGTTAATTCTTTACCTATTTACTTACATGCCCTCTACACCTCAGTCACCGTGAACCCTTCCACTTTCTGGACTGTGATATGCCTCTGGAATGTCGGACATGATGTCACCTCTGACTATAATGGTCACTTCGCTTCAGTCACTAAGAAATTTCACTGGTTCTTTACTTCCATCAGGACACTTTTCCTCATCCCTCCCATGAATGTTTTACATGGTAATTCAAGTTACCAAAGTGTGTGATAAAGCCAGGCTATATGCGAATCTCTGGGACATGTGGAAGTCTGATACTAATCCATGGCCAAGTTTTCTGAGACTCAAAGTTTCCTGAGACTAAAATTTCTCCCACATATGCTGTTGGTTCATAATGTGGAGATAACTCCACTGCAGCTAACAAAGGAACCCACAGAGCTGTGCCTGCAAGTTCCTCAGGCTCTGTGTGTTTTGTGGGGATTCTTTGTTTTGCTGTAACATTTTCTTTGTCTTTATTAAAGATTTTCATGAGACACCAAGGGTCTTATCTGTCCTTCAACAGCCATTTTGTGTAGTTCTTGTAGTTTTCTTCTGAGAGACCATGAAGTAGTCCTTTTATACACCTAGAGTCTGGCACCTATCACATGCAGAAGAAAAATAAGGTAAATGTTTTTATCCTATTTTATTACTTATTCTGAGTCACAAACTTTCCTCTGAAAACCAGGTCAAAATACTGTTAATTTACATCTTAAGAAAATCAAGCAAACTCATTATAGGTACACATCATCTACCAAAAGATGATTCATGGTGAAACAGATAATAACTTAAATTTTTAATAGCTCATTAACTCTTTAACAAAATATTTCCATTTTTTATTGTGGGCCATTGAAAGAAATGCTTCTACTTAGTCAATTATTCTGTTTCATTTACCATAGTGTTATGTATATCTGTATTCTTCACAATTTTTGAAAGACTGGAAAACACAGAGAAGTTCATTACTTACTAAATTTACTAAATAGTAAAATACATCATTCGTTACTTTATTACAAAAATCCAAACTAAAAATGTGCAAGTATTACTGTTATAATGCTCGTAGGTCTGTGCTCTGTGTCTATTTCTACTACAAACTTTTTCTCCATTTTATTTGCTTTTTGAAAAAAGAGAAGATAAGGCCAGTCATGGTGGCTCACATCTAGCAATCTGGGAGGCTGAGGTGGGTGGATTGCTTGAGCTCACAAGTTCGAGACCAGCCTGAGCAAAAACAAGACCCAATGTGTACTAAAAATATAAAAACTGAGACAGAAGAATGACTTGAGCCCAAAAGTTGGAGGTTGCTATGAGCTGTGATACCACGGCACTCTACCCAGGGTAACAGCTTGAGACTGTCTCCAAAAAAAAAAAAAAGAGAGAGAGAGAAAATAGCTCAATGATTATGACATCTAATCTCCTTTAAAATCTGCTTCCCACACAAACATACAAAACCATCTGTAGAATTTTAAGTTCATTGCCTTAGCTATTTAGCTTTTCTCCCCCTCCACACACTTAAAAATTAAATTTAACAACAGCTTTCTCCTAGCAATGCTTGAGAATATTAATCCCACTCATTTTTTATTCAGAAGTTCTTTAAAAATATTTTTAGTTTGTATATTTTCAAATAAAAAATAACTTCTTGCTGGGAAAACCTGCTACTTTGTATTTACTCCACCATCTCCACAAATGTTTGTGTGAGCAAGCCTGGAGCGGTACCATTCTAATGAGCAATACAGATGGACGGCTAACCAGGAAACTTGTGTGGCAATGCTGGGAAATAAATGCAAACGCTGGGACTGCTAGAGATCTACTTTTAATTATTTAGGATTATTACCAGGGATCAACTATCAGCTGATCAAGCCCCTTCACTGCTTACTTTGCTGCCCAGGGTACCATATCTTATCTGAACCTGCAGAGTCTGGGGTAAGGTGATTTATGCTTCTCTGAATCTAAATCTCCTAGGAATTAATTAGCCATTGCTTCCATGTCAGTCATCACTGGTGGGTAATTCCATCACAGATAAAATCTTCTTGAGAGACAGGCGGAAGGATGGGGGACCCTACTCTGCTTGGTTCTATAATTTCAGAATGTTGACTGTTGTAATGGTCATGTTATTAAAGTATACAAAGAACCAAGGATGAATCTCCTCATGAATGTACTGTATTCTAAAAAAAAAATCCATCTTTAAATTAGTTGTTTGAAACTGGAGGATGTTCTCTCGTAATGTCGGTTGTACACCTGACACAAAGAAAAAGTAAAACTATGGTGAGTCCCAACCTTGTGCCAGGCACTCTACAGGTGTTACCTTATTTGGTTGCTCCAAAGCTGTACAAAGAAGGTATAAATAGGTGTTTTACAGATGTGAAAACAGAGTTAAATACTGTGCTGGCCAGTAAGCTGTGAAGTGTACTTTCAATTTGTTTCTGAGATTCCAAATCCCATTCTCTTATAATTAGAGCACACAGCCTTCTCAGATCCAAACTGTTGCTTCTGTTGTCCTAACATAGCATAGCAGCTCTTCAACACCTTATACATTTCGTAGGAAAAGCAACTTTGCTGATATATTTTAAGGAACACAGGACTAATGTTCTCCCCATTCCTCTGGGGAAGCTTTCACAGTACAGTGGGGGACTAGTTTCAAGGCACTAGAGATATTTGCTGAGACAAATTAGAGTGCAACTGGTGAAGCAGAGTTATGGGTTCAGGGGCATGGGGGTGCCCAGAAGATTGTCCATATAAAAAGTCTCAGCACTGTATAGACCTGTGGGCGGGAACAGTGGGATGGCTTGAGTTACCTCATTGGCCTTCCTCAGATGGACCCAACAGTTGACTAAGTTTCCACAGTAACCACTGAGAGTAAGGTATCAGTCATAGTGTTAGTGGCAGAAAAATAAAGATGAGTAAGCTCTGGCCATATCTTCCCAAATCCTTTGGTGTAGTGAAAGCATACTGACAGACAAATAAATGGGCATTTATAGTACAGAGCTGGAATATGCCATAGTGGGCCTAGGTCAGGATGCTGAAACACAGGATACCACCAAACCCCTATACCAGAGATTGAGTAGAGAAAAAGTGATACTGGGCCAATCTTTCAGGAAAAAGAAGGAGCTTAGCACAGCAGAGATTTAGTAAAGGAGTATAGTGCAGTTTGTATATATTCACGGTAAATATAAAGCTGTACCGAGAGCGAGAATGAGAAAGAAGGATTGAAAAAGAAGAAGGTATCACACACTGCACAGAAGCATGTGTAAGAGAGGCGAGGTTTGGGAAGAAACAGGACAAATCCAAAGCCATATTAAGGAGTGAGGCAGAGATTATGAGAAAAATGTGAAATTAACTGAGTATTTTTAGTTTGGAAGTAAAATGATTAGGTTTTCATTTATAAATTTTACTCCCAGGTAAGATCTGGGGAAAAGTGATACACCTGAGGTGTGGGGACTGCTGTAAAGGTCTGTGTGTGAGAAAGATAAGAAGGGCCTGTACCAGTCACACCAAGAGCTGCAACAAAATAAATATGGACATACAGAGTCGGTGGGCATCCTTCTTTTATAGCATTTTTACATAGAAGGTGTATGTTTTGAAGGTGTTACTGTAAGATTTTTGAAAAGTATCAGTCTTCCAGGTAGGTGGTGGAACATGTGTATACAGAGTTGCCTGAAATACTGTTAACCAGGGGTCCTCAAACTTTTTTTTTTATTTTTATTTTTTTGAGACGGAGCCTCAAGCTATCCCCCTGGGTAGAGTGCCATGGCATCACAGCTCATAGCAACTTCCAACTCCTGGGCTCAAGCGAGTCTCCTGCCTCCGCCTCCCAAGTAGCTGGGACCACAGGCGCTCACCACAACGCCCGGCCATTTTTTTTTTTTGGCTGCAGCCATCATTGTTGTTTGGCGGGCTGGGCTGGGGATTCGAACCCGCCACCTTGGGTGTACAGATTGAGCCACAGGCGCCGAGCCCTCAAACTTTTTAAACAGGGGGCCAGTTCACTGTCCCTCAGACCATTGGAGGGTCGGACTGCGGGCCTGGGATGAGTTGGCTGCTAAGCAAGACAGGCAGCGGCGGCAAAAACACCTGGAGAGCTGGATAAATGTCCTAGGTGGGCGCATGTGGCCTAAGGGCTGTAGTTTGAGGATGCCTGCTGTTAACCATAGTTAACACTGGGCTATTATTTCTGCTTGGTAGGATTTTTTTTTTCCCCACATACTCAAAACATGTGCAGAGACACAAAAAGTCTTCACATGTAAATAGATGTGGTGGACGAGGGAGAAAAACACTGGCCAAAAGTGACACCTGTGGCAGGGTCTTTTTTATGATATTTGCATTTATAATTTCCTTTCCCCCTTCTTCTGGTAAGTGGCTTGATTTTCCTACAGGGACCCACCCTTTCTCCACAATCAATCCACGTAATCTGGGAATGTATCGTGTTCCATGGGCCATCAGTGAATTCACCCTTCGTCCCAGAGTTTGGTTGAGAAGGGCACATGATACATATGAAACCCACTAAAGCCAGCGAGGCTCTATTCAGGAAAGTGAGTTTGGGTTACTAGAGAAGTCGGTCTGAGAGTTGTAATAACGCTTCTCTGATATTGCTTCTCTGATACTGCCTGGAAACGAAAATGAAGAGCTAATCCTGATGACATGAAAGGAGCCCTGAATCAAGCTGGCCTAGAAACAGCCTGCCCTGTGGGGTTTTCTTTTATATGAACTGATGCAGTCACCTTCTTGCACGAGTCAGACTGAATTAGCCTGCTGACTCAGATGGCGAATACTGGAGGAGGGTAAGCTTATCGACAAATGTCCCAAGCCTGATTTGGGACATGTCCTGATACACGTATGTCCTTTTAGAAGTTGCATATCTGCTGGAAAGACGTTGGAGTCTAGAGTTTACAGAGGACTTACAGGCAGGAAAGTCCTTAAGGGATGGATGGTGATTTCAGTCATGGATGTTAATAACAACGCCCAAGGGAAGTGTAAGAAAAAAGTCCAAGGATAAAACCTAAAGCAACAGTGACAGGTAGGGAGAAAACTTCAGGTGAAGCAACCAGCAAAACCAAAAGTAGTCAAAAAAGAAGTAGGAAGAAAACATAGTGAAAATAGTAAAACTCCTGTATAATAAAAAGGGAATTAATTTGCAGGTAAAACAAAAAAAGGGGTCCACTGTGTGTGAGGAAAAAAAGCGAAATAGGACAATCAACATCAAAGCATATCTGATCTAGAATTAAAACTTGAAGATAAAAAAGGAAGTCTCAGGCAACCTCACCGAAAATGTAGGACACCCTCAAAGGGAGCAGTGGGGTGGACTCAGGTATATTTTCTGCAGGAGAAAGATGAAAGATTGTGCAACAGTTGATTAATGTTCTGAGGGAAACAAAGATCCAATCATAAGACATTCTCCAAGGTGAAATACCCCACAAAATTGTGGAGTAATTGGGTCATTTTTGAAAAATTATAGTTAAATAAAGGTTTCAGAAATACAGAAGAAATGATACATGAACATTGGTGATGTGAATCCATCTCACTATGCAATTAAGATTAAACTACTACAGAAATTGTAATTTCTAAACAAAATGTAAATGTTGCAGATCTCAGCAAGTAAAACTGAAATAAGCAACAAAACCGGGGAGTGGAGCACCCTAGCAGAGGGAAGTGCAAGGAGGCTATTCATCTTCTCATTGGTACAGGCATTCTGTCAAAACCCAAGTGTGCCTTTGAGAAAAACACAAAGATGCCAAACACTTCATGACTTTCATAATCATCTTCCTTAGAGCAACCTCCTAGGGACTAATTAACAGAGGGCGCCAAAACATGTATATGCATATTAATAAAGGAAAAAACTGTCTTAAATGTGTAATACTCAAGCGTGTTTGACTTCTGCCCTTATGTGAGGCACCCAATGTGGCTTGTATTCATCTTTTGTTATCTGTATATATCGAGTATTACAATATCACTTTTGGCAAAGACATAACATATTTGAAAATTGGTAACTCCTTTGATTCACTTCCCTTTCCTTTTTTCTTCTCTTACATTAAAGTGAAATTCAGTGGTTTTTTTTGAGACAGAGCCTCAAGCTGTCCCCCTGGGTAGAGTGTCATGGCATCACAGCTCACAGCAACCTCCAACTCCTGGGCTCAAGCGAGTCTCCTGCCTCCGCCTCCCAAGTAGCTGGGACCACAGGCGCCCGCCAC
>CAUYQV010134037.1:0-15415 GCA_963574575.1 Galagoides demidoff | reverse complement strand
AAAGAAAGAAAGAAAGAAAAAGAACTTTCTCAGTGCTAGAGAAGCCAAGTAGCCATTCTACATTTAATGCATATGGGAATAGCAGCCAGGGCATGGCGGCTTGCCCTTTGAAGGGCCTGGGTCTTAAGTGCCCTCTGGGTCAACGCAAATAGAACTAAATGCAGTTATGGGGCACTGCTCTGCTGGCCAAGAGAGGCGTGGGCCCACCTGGAGAAGGAACAGCAGCACCGCCTGGGCTGACAGCAGCAGCAAGGCTGCACAGCTGGTTAGTACCTGTGCATTGGGCATGCATAAGCACCACAGTGGGGGCATATGCCGGAGTGCGGCGTGCCCGGGGCCATGGCCCCCTGTGTGTTTGTGCCAGCATGGATGCATGTGAGGATGGAGGCTAGAGGGATAGAGAGTGTGTGCTTGTGCACGTCTATATGGGTTTGTACTGGGGGAGAGCTGTGGGTGGGGGTGATGGATACGTGTATACCAGTGAGAGCATGCTCCTGTATGTGGCTGTGTGTGCCTAGGCACACATGTGATTCTGTGTGTGGGGACTCTGCCCCCACTTCAGCAGCTGGACTGACTCTAGTACAGGCAGCGTGGGGCAGGCCACCTGGGTCACCTGGCTGACAGGGCTATAGTGACAGCCTTTGGAGACTATTGCATCCTAGGAACCAGGGCCATTGAGAAATGAAAACCAGGAATGAGGAAGTCCCAAAGGTTTCTCTGGGTCTTCATTTCAAGGGCCACACAGTAACCTTTGTTCGCCACTTGGCCTTGCTGTCAGTTCCTTGTCCCTTCCCCTAGACGAAGGAGAGGCTGGTTTCACTTTTCTTCCCAGCTATTTTCACTTTCAGGCCCCCTGGGTAAACACTGAGGAAGAGGCAGCAACTGCTCAGTGTGTGGCTGAGAGTCAGCAGCGTCATGAAGGCCAAGAGGGGAGATCCTGTGGCTGTCCCAGGCTTGGGGACTGGCAGCCGGTCCACACCAATGGCTGTGACCAGTCCACCAGCCCAGGAGACAGGCTGTGACTTCCCAGGCACAGCGAACTCTAGCTCTCTGAGCCTCATCATTTGTGTTCATGGGAAAGCAGCTTCCAAGAAGAGGCGTGATTTGTTCATATAACACAGGTTGGTGCCAGGCTGGAGGCGGAACTAGCTGTCAGGCCCAGTACTGATGAGAACATCTGGCTGATCAGCCAACAGGGCAGGTGAAGGCAGGAGCTGAACCCTGTCCCACGTCCCAGCAGTCTATGACAGTCTATAAACCCAGGCTTCTCAGCTGTAGGCTCCAACCATTCGGCCATGTCTCACCCACTCGCAGGAGGGTCTCTCCTGTGTGACAGGCCACAGGCAGTGGGCCCAGCTCTTGCTCTAGTCATCAATTCCCAGCTCTGCCCCCATCAAGAAGGACCATGCTTTGCCTGTTGCCATCCCAGGGCTTGGGGCTTTTTGGACTATTACAATGGACCCTGCATACTCCCCAGTACCTTTTACAGCAGCAATGACCACACACACACACACACACCTGTGCGTGTGTGCCCTGTGCCGCCCTCGCCTTTGGCTGACTTCTCCCTTTCCAATTCCCACAAACTATTAAGCTCTGCCTGAGTCTTGCTCTCCTGGCTGTGCCACCCCAGCCTCCCTGGTCACCATCTCTGTTGCCAGCCTGTGGTACTGACTGAGCTGTGTCCTGGTGGGTCCCTGACATTCCCCCAGCTGAAATGAGTATGCTGTGCATTTCAGATGAAATGATAGGCTATCCCCAATTCACAGGAGAATTAAGCTAGTGGCAAGAACTGTCTCTCTTTTAAGTTCTTCTCACATAAACCTCTGACATCTGCAACCTCAAACAAAGAAGCAATCACACATTTGATATAAACCATAGAAACTCACTTTGCCAACTTCAACCTTCCCATTAAATTTGGCTGTCAGTGACTTTTGTCAATAACAAACTGAAACTCCCTGAGTGTCTGAGTTGAAATGCACAATGACCCTTGCTTGTGGAATGGATCAAATGGCTCTATTCTGAAAGGTCACTCAGAGCAGCTTTGCTGCCACAGGTCTGGTGGGCGCTACCTCCGCCTGACTATCTGGGGAGGCCTGGCCCACCTGGATGCTTGCCACCAGCACTCTGGACAAGGCCCAACCTTCAGCCACCTAGTATAGGGTTGCCAGATTTAGCAAGTAAAGATACACAGGGCACCCACTTCAACCTGAATTTCAGACAAATAAATAATCATTTTTTAATGCAAATATATCCCAATTATGACATATTTGGGACATACTTACACTAAAAAAATCTTGTTTATCTGAAATTCACATTGAACTGGACATCCCTCACCTGGTGCCTGCATCCACTGACACGAATCATCAGGTGTCAGAGCCTCTTCAAGGGATTATAACTGCAGCCAAAGACTGAGTTTGCCAGTGGTCTATACTTGAGGGCAAACTCCGGCTTCTGGCGGTAACACTGCTTTCTCCACCAGGATCACACCCCCACAGAGGTCACCGCAGTGCCTTATGTGGCAGTTACCAACTCATAATGCTTTGTACTTATATTTCTATAGTCTCTCTTATTTCCGTCTCTTTTTTTCCCCTGAATACATTTTTGGAAAGGAACAGTATGATGAGAGCATCCACCCGGCAGCATCACACACGAGCCAGGATGATGACCCCACAAACATCTTGTGGGTGGTTCTCAACTGAGGGCAGAGCTGGGCTTTCCTGTAACTTTATTCAGGTTAATGACACCTTTGTATGTATCTGTCAATGAAGTAATAAATAAGACTTATTTATTAGTCTTTAGTAATACTTTTAAGACTCGTGGATTGGCGGTCCATAAGCAAAATCAGTATGTATTGAAATCTGTTCAATAATATTAGACAACTTAGATTAATCTCGTTCATTTATTCTGCACAGTGGCAAATTTTAGACTGATGTGTTTACGCGCATGCTTGTGAAGTGTTTTGGGATGAATCTCACTCCAAATTCTTTGGGATGAATCTGGCTCCAAATGCTTTGGGACAAACCTGGCTCCAAGTGTCTGTGGCCTGCTCTGCTTTGCTAGCCTGCACAGTGTTTTCAGGGTGTGACAACACCTGGGTCAGACCTGGCAGGGTCATGGACATGTGCTCCCTCCCCCTGGTCCAGGGAATCTGCCAGGGGCTGCTTAGTCCCAAGCCTGGAGCAGCTCGGCAGCCAATTTCCCTCCACAGCAGCCTTGGCTCTAATCACTGGCAGGTTGACTGAGAAACCTGCTGGGAACTTCATATTTCTTCCCATCATGATTTCCCCAAATAAACCAGGTCATGAGTTAGACCAGATGCTGGAAGATCTGGTGGAAAATAGAGGCCTTGCGTGGCCTTTTATTTGTGCAGGCAAAGGGTCAAAATGGGCAGCCCAGCCTGGGTAGATTGGTGAACAGACCTCTTGTCTACTCTGCCCTCAGGGACTCTGCTCTGAGAAGGCACTTTGGCATCTGAGCCAGAGAGGGAAACCTAGGGCTGTAACTTTGGGCCACACAGCCCAGACAGGCAGCGTGGTGCGACCCCATCTGGCATGAGCTGTACCCTAACCCTGCTCTGCCTGGCTGGACTGGGGGAGATGACAGTCTCTGCTGGAGCGATACCTGGGGAATCCTTCCACTGCCAGGGACGTGGGCCACATCTTTCAAAGAAAGAGCACATTCCATGGGGAGTACATGACATGGTTTTAGATACACAAACAAACTAGCTTTTATTTTTATTTTTTGAGACAGAGTCTCACTATGTTGCCCTTGGTAGAGTGCTATGCTGTCACAGCTCACGGCAACCTCAAACTCTTAGGCTTAAGCGATTCTCTTGCCTCAGCCTCCCAAGTAGCTGGGACTATAGGCACCTGCCACAACACCTGGCTATTTTTTGTTGCAGTTGTCATTGTTTAGCTGACCTGGGCCAGGTTTGAACCCGCCAGCCTCGATTGGTGTAGATGGCTGGCGTCATAACCACTGTGCTATAGGAACTGAGCCCAAACTAACTTTTTTGTAAGTGGTTATAAGTTTATTTTAACATAAATAAAATATGTGACGTCAAAGTCCACAGTGATCACTTGCTATATAAAATCATGATATGCTGCAGAGGGACTTGCTCAGCCTTTGCCAACCCTTGTGACATCTGCCATTTTAGTATGATGGCTTTTTCACCCCAGGAGACTGAAGCTTCCTTAAGGAGAGGGCCCATGCCTAAACTTGGGTGGTGTCCCCTCAGATCAGGATAGAGAACCCAATAAACAAAGTGAACTGAGCACTAGGAGAACCACAGCTGGGAGAACATCTTCCTGGCTCCTGGCTCAGCAAGGCAGGTTTGCTTTTCTATGCTGATGCCTGAATCGATCCTTTAATAATGTCTGTCATCTGCCTGTTATTTACCCCTCGTCTCCAGCTTTGGTCCTTCTTTAGTCCTCTTTCAAGACCCCAAATCTTCTAAGGCCTAAGGGTTGTGGGGCACCACCAGCCTGAGGAACCCATAAGGGAGGGCACCTCCCCTTGCAGATTCCTGGACATGTCAACGTTCAGAGAAAGGCAGGTAGCCCGGAGGGGACCCTGACATCCACTTGTGGGACCATCAGGAGGTGGGCAGGGGCTCCTCTGGGGTTGGAAGAGGAGCAGAGAAGGGGAGGGTTGTCGGGCTTCAAATGGACAGGGACGCTCTGCCTGGGGACTTTAATTTGTGCATTGCTGAGTGACCTGCTCCGTTGTCCCTTGGCAGCCAGGGGCAGGATGAAAGAGGGTTGTTTGATGCCCCATCTGAGAGGTTGAAAAAAATGAAAGATTAGAAGAAACAGAAAAAAAACTCAGTTTAGATGAGAGTCACCAGGATTGAGTCAGAGCTTCTGGACTGGATAGATGGTCCTGGAATGGGCACATTCATTCATTCAACAGATATTTATAGAGCACCTTTGGAAGGCCAGGCCACTGCACTTTATTTATTAAAGTGTGGCGGTTTTGAATGATTAAATCAGATCTGGGTTTTTGGTAAGGAAGTGATTAACATTTTATTACAGTATTTACCAAAGAAAATAGCAAATACTTTCAGGCTTCATCTACAGAAACTCAACCCCTGCCTCCGCAGCTTCACGTGTTCGTGAATACACAGCCCTCAGCCCTTTGGGAACAAGCCCCCTTCTTCCTGTGCAGATAAGATCAGCCCTTTGCTGGCTGTGGAAAACAGGGCAGACACTTGGCAAGAAACTCAGGGGCAAAGCCATTTCTTTAGTCCCTCAGGCAGATGGAGGGCAGAGAGGAAGGAGCCAGGGTGGCTCTGGGGCTGTGCCCCTGGGGAGTGACGCTGACCTCAGTTTAGGCGCTGTCCTCTGCTCCTGCATCAGCACACACGTTATTCCATTTCCTCTCTGGGATGGGCCTCTTCCCCGTGTGGAGCGTCCTTCGGACTAGAATGTGGGTGCGAGGGGAGCGCAGAGGAGACTGAGAAAATGTGAATGCAATGTGTAACATTTTCAAGCCTTTGTAGAAGTGTGGCTTTATGTCCTCTTCAAACACACATGGACGGGGCCTAGAGAACACGCAACAGTCATGAAAGGATCATCTGATGCTGAGCAGGGTGGAGGGTGCAGGCAGACCACCCCTCTGATGGCTGTTGCTGCCACTTATCTGTGGTTTGAACACCGTCACTGCCACAGTGACCGAGAGTAGTGGATGTTGAGGGCCTCACTGCTGCCAGCTGAGCCATTGTGGAGGCCTGAAACCATCCCTCCAGCTTAGGTGGGAGTGGCCTTCTTTTGTATAGGTCTACAGTGTTCACTAAGGGGGTTCAAGACCAAGGGCTTTTTTTTTCAAAAACTGGGGTTCCCCAAGCGTGGTCACTGGGACTTGTGAGAAATGCAGGACAATCATTGTGTGTTTGAACAAGCTCGGTGCTTCAATGCACAGTCAGGTGTGAGAACCATGGCCCTCTATGGGCCTCTCCTTCCGTTGGCCCCACAGTCCATAGCTGGCCAGGCAGATGTCACTACACACACTTTACAAGTCAGAGCACCAGGATCCCCAGGTCCAGTGGCTGGTCCAAGGCTCTGGATGCCCCAGGGCCCTGCTGCTGTCACGGGCCTTTCTCATCACCAACCTTTACTGAAGTTCTACGGCAGAGGGAAGGCAGAGCGGCAGGGGTGAGTGGAGCCTGAGATAAGCTCCCGTAGAGACTGGATGGGCCAACCTCCCCATCAGGTGACCCGTGATGCTTTCTCTAAGGGACAGGTAGGAGAGCTGGCAATGCTCTGAGTTAGAGCCTGGTGGCATCGTGAGTTCAAAGTTAGGCTACTCCTGGGCGCTGCTTCCCTATCATTGGTAAGAGACTACTTTGGTGCGGGAGCTGCAACTAAGCAAGCTTAGGTCTCCTGGTGCAGCAAAGGGGAGAAGCAAATTGTAGCTGCAGTGGAATATTCTGACAGCTTTCCCTCTGTCACCCTCTCTGTCACCAGGAGTCTAACTGCCTCCTCCCCTCCACCTTTAAGAAGCTTTTCTATAAACAGAGAACGACCAAGACTCCAAGCTCACAGCAGAGGCTGTGCAAGTGACAAGGAGCTGGAAACTGTGGACTCGCTAAATTCTGGAAGTGTGAGGCACTTGGGTAGAATGAGTTTTAAAGGACAGAAGTGGGGGAATGATTGGGGTGGCATGAGGTACACAGGAGGCCCAAATGGGTCCCAGAATACCCACTGAGGGACACTGTCACAGTCTGGGCAGTGAGAACCACACTCCCGATATCCTAGCTCTGTTGTGGAGAATGAGCAATGCCATCTTTATTATCCCTGCTGATTGCTGCTGTTGCTATTGCTACTGCTAGGCTGTGCAGGGTGGCAGAGATGAGGAGTAAGACTGGGATTTCTTCCTGAGAGTTCATGGTCAGAAACATGTGAGCAAGAGGATAAGGAGGTTTTGAGGGGAGGAAGACAGATGTGCTCAGCTGAGTTCCAGGCATCTGTGGGCTGGTCAGGTGGGAGGCCAGTGGCTTGGAGGTCAGAGAGGGTCTGGGCTAGGGAAGGGTGGTTGGGAGTCTCAGCAGTGTTTGCTGCTGAGGAGGCGGTGGGGGGTGGAGGAGAGGAAGGAAGGATCAGCAATGACAAAAGAGCACTAGGAGGAGCCTGAGAAGCAGCTAGAGGGAGGCAGAGGTGGTGCCAAGTGGGGAGAAGGCTCCCACGGGAACCAGGGAACCATCCGGGTTGCTGGGTTGGCTGGAGCAGGGCGAGGGGCCAGGCATCTACTGATAAGAAAGCCCCTGGCCATCTTGTAGGACCAATTCCATTGGGATGGGGAATCTCCAGGCCAGTCAGCTGTGAGTTGAGAAGAGACTAATAAGAAAAATAGAGACGATGTCAGGAAGCCTGATGATAAGGGGAGGACAAAAAACAGGACAGAGGCGAGAGGAAGCCAAGGGCGGGGTGTGTGTTTTGTTAGTGTAGGGAAGCATGGGAATATACACAGATCTGCTGAGGGGAGATAAAGATGCGGGACCGGGTAGGGTAAAGGAGCAAATTTCTGCCTGAGGAACTTGTGAAATTCCAGAAGGGAATGGACCCAGAGCACAACTCAAGTAGGGGACAACCCTTCCACAGAATCCTCTGTAGGCTGGACAGGAAGTGAAAAGAGGAGGGGACAGGCAGATGGCAGGATTGAAAGCACGACTCTGTGAAGCCTGAGGCTAGCTTCAGGTACAACAGCCCAGAGAGCACGAGTGAGCATCATGGAGGTGGGGCGGCTACTGGGGCCGGGCCCCTGGGTGTGGGTGTAAGTGACTGATGTGGCCTGGAGGTGAAGGCCTGGGAAGGGGAGGAGGTCAGGAACTGCGGGTGTGGGCAGGGGAGGGTGGTCCCTGTGGAGGTGGACATTGCCCCGGGCGTGTGAGAGGAAGTGCTCTGAGGGAAGCGGGACCTGGAGGGCTGTGTGGCAGGTGGGTGGAAGGGGGGTATAGGAGCCCTACAGGGAGCAGACCTCAAGAAACAGGCTTGGAGGGGGCCTCAGAGCCCCAAGGGAAAGCACCACTTCCCTCTCTTCTTGGCCCTGGGTGGTAGAGAGCAGCTTCTACTCAGGAGGGCACAGGGAATGAGGCTGTTGAGGGCAGCTGGGTTCCAGCGAGGGGACAGAGGCAGAGGCCAAGGAGGTGGGAGTGGACCTTGAACCCAGAGCTCTAGGGGGCTGAGAACAGGCTAGAAAGGACTAGAAGGGGCAGGGGAGTGGGAAGCTGGGCCTGCAAGGAAGCTCAGTGGAGTCTTGCAGTAGAGGAAGCAAAGGATCCAAAACCAAGGTCCTTGAGTCTGGGGCTGTGTTCCAGGCCAGTGTCGTGGTCACAGTCCTGGACTGGCATCATCAGAGTTGAGTCTTTGTTGATGACAGTCTCTTGTTGCCTTGTATGCCCTCTTCTCTGTCTCTGGACAGAGCCAGCCCACCCTAACTCAGGTCCCACCTTCTCTGCCAGCCTTCCTTGAGCATTCCTGGCCTCTGAACTCTCTAACTACATTATTTGTTTCCTCATTTTAATCCCTATATAGACTTGAAATTTCATTTTACAGTTTTATTACATAGACTCATAAATAAAACTGATGGCTCTCCTAGCCTTTTTGATTACACACCAAAGATTTATCACATATGTCTTATGTGGATATTACTACAGCAACATATTATGTATATTATAAAACATATAAAAAGTGGAAATTAAAAATAGTGAGACAGAAAATAGCTCTAAATAGAAGTTGTGCTATATTCTACCCACTTCCTGAGGGATGGCCCTTTGTCTATACCAAGGCACGCACACGTCCCTTTTGAAACAGGTGAGCATGCTATGAGTTGCTGGGCTGAGCTGGTATCTCACATTTCCTCCACATCTCCTTTGTGAACAAGAATTACGTATATAGCAGGTGCTCAAAATATTTGTGAAAGGGACAAATAAACAAGTCACCCAGGAATGTTGTGAAATAGAGGTGTCAACAAAAGTATTCTGAAAAGTAATTTGGAGGACACTTCACTCCACCGAAGTTTGCAAATTGGGTGGACATAGCCTTTGACATAAAATGAAGGTGTGCTCCAGAGAACAAAGGGAGGGCTTGGCTATTATAAAGTTTCCACCCAGGTTCCTAATCAGGTCTATTTATGCAAATAAAGTGGGTGTCAATGTAGCTCAGCTCTGGCTTGGCTCCTGTGGTTCAATCAGCTAAGGCACCAGCCACCTACACCTAAGGTGGTGGGTTCGAATCCCCAGCCTGGGCCGCCAAATAACAATGATGGCTGCAACCAAAAAAATGGCCGGGCATTGTGGCAGGCGCCTGTGGTCCCAGCTACTTGGGAGGCAGAGGCAGGAGACTCCCTTGAGCCCAGGAGTTGGAGGTTGCTGTGAGCTGTGATGCCATGGCACCCTACCCACGTGGATAGCTTGAGGCTCCATCTCAAAAAAAAAAAATAATGTAACTCAGCTCTGATTGGTCAATACAGCTGATCACTGATTGCTTGATACAGCTGGTCACTGATTGGTTGACATAGCTGAGCTCCAAAAGTCCCAAAGTTGGACAGAGGTATTAGTTTGGGGGAAACTCAGAGTATGTGTGTGACCTGGAGTTAGCAAATGACCACTTGGCTCTATTTAAAATTTAGGCCTCATTAGCCACTAGGATCCATCGTGAAGGATTGGCTCTTACAGGCTCACATTTGTTTGCATTACCTCCTCTTGAGTGAAATCTGGTAGCAGACAGTGTTGATGACTGAACAGGTTGGCTGTGTTCCATCAGGAGCGGACAGGGATCCTAGTGCCAGGGCAGGGCAGTGACCAATTGAGCAACTAGAGTCATTCATTTACTTACACACTCAGTCACCTGATAAATTTGAATTAAAGTCTCTCAGGTTAAGTTGGTTCCATTTTCTGGCTGGAGCAAATTTAAAGTCTCAAGGTGTTGGGTCAGTGCAATCCTGCTGGGAGTCTCTTGCAGACATCTGTTAAAACAAGCTAGAACAATTTTAAAGAGGAGTTAAATATTTAACCCAGCCATGAAGGGGATCATTAAGACTCATAGGGTGGAATGCAGAAGAGATTCTATACCAGGGGAAAGCCTGCTGAAATATCTGGAAATTGGAAATCTAGTCTAGGAAGATCAGCCTTGAGGCTTTCTGAAGATGTCCCTTTCAGAGATTTGACCCAGCTTTAGAACCTTAGATGTTTCTAATTCAACCTATGTGGAAGTATTTACACAGGTACACACACCTGGTGCAGCAAGATGATTGTCTCAAGCAATCGTCTAAGACCACAGGTGCAAGGTTTGGGTGATGAAGCAGGCAATTCTGTTAGAGTTCAGGAAAGGTTTTCTGATTGTATCTATCCCTTTCAAGCAGGGCCTATTCCAAGCCAAAACTTCAGAGTTCTTTTGCATCTAGCTTCTTCACTAGGGTTACCCCCACCCTCAAGATATCACATACTTGAGAGGGTCCAGGACAGTTATCTTCACAATCTGAAGCATTTTCATCAGTGTTGAATTGTCTCAAAAGACGATCAGATAGCTCTTGGAGAGCAAAGTGGGTAGCCTTGGTGAGGATAACCGAAAAGATGGGAAATTTGGGTAAAAGCCGTGTCTGTGGCAAAATCTTTGGTGAGGATAATGTAAAAATTATTTCCTCTTTTTGGTCAGAAGGAAATATGGTCCTGGTAGATTTCTAAGAAGGTCCTTCCCAGGAGGTAGAAGGGGGATGACAGGCAAGCAAAAGGCAATGCGGGCCAGTGAGGGGTCCTAGCTAGAAGGGTAGAGGGAGATATTTAAGGACAGTCCTAGGTTGGTTGGCTACCCTGACCATCTGGGTGAATTCAGAACTCTGGGGAGGGGGCATGGAAAGCATGTCAGGGGTAAGGGTGAACAAGGCAGCCCCAGTGTCAACCAGAGGCTGGGTTCTGACTAGTCGGTCTCTAATTTTTTTTTAAATTTTTACAAATGTCGTTAATTTTAATGAAGCTGGTATAGACAATGTCCATTTAAAACCCATATCCGAGGCCAAAAGGTGCAAATAAAACCAAGAAGAGCAGTATTCTGTGGTATACACTTCTGTATGAATAACTTTATTATTTGCTAATGAAAATTAAAACTTTTCTGGCATCTTCTGACAAGATTTTAAAAAAAATCTTAAAATGCCTTCTTTACAGTGAAGTTATCTTTGGAGTTAGTCATTATTCTCACCTTATCTGTCATCTGGACTCCAACTTGATATTCCTCTTCTTTTGGTGCAGACCCTCAGATTTGCACCAAGTTAAGGAAAGGTCATTTTCCACAGTTCCGTTCTCTGAAAAACTCCCATCTCCCACTGAAAGTCATAGTCCAGGAGTGAAGCAATCACATGCTAGAACTTCAGGGCCAATTGGAAAGTCATTACGACTACCTCCTGCATTGGTGGGTCTTATTTATCCCCACAAACCTGACAATGCATAGTCCTGAAAACAGTGGCCTCTGTGCACACATGGAATTTTTTAAAAGGAGTGGGCAATATGGAGGGGACTGAGGCTTGATCTCCTAAAATCAGCACAGGGAAAACAAAGATAATGAATCATGAGCCCTAGAATTCAAATTACCAGATGTTTTAAAGAGATGGGGTGCCAGTTTTCAATTTTGTGTTGAACACCACATTACAAAAGAACTATATTTAAAAATAAAAAAGGATTGAGGGAAAAGAGAAAAAAATAAAAGAGTATCTAAACTGTTGAAGGACTCCCTGTTTGTTCCTGATAAACTTCAACCACATCTTCCTCCTCCATCCCCAGTTCTTCTGGAGTCTGATTATCAGCCATTCTGTGACCTTCAGAGAGAAACCTGAGTGAATTATTCCTGGAAACTCCCTGTCTTTGACAGTGATCCTTTGAGTCCTTTGAGATGTGTTATCATTTTCACGTTGAAGTGCATCTCATGGTTATTCTGTCCAGTGACCTTGGGTTTAATGTATTCTCCTTCCTTCTTATCACCTAAGTCTTCAGTTGAAGATTTTGGCTCCTGGTCAGACATGGTGATGGTGGCTTCACCTGGGGGTCTCTGCACAGCAGAGGCCTTGGGTGGGCAGAACATCGTTTCAGGGTTTACAAATCCATCTCGTTAGTTTCTAATTTTAATATCCAATCCTCTTAGTTGCTTAATTTTGAGTAGAAGAAACGTCTCCTGAATGTCTCCGGGACATCCCTAGCGGGGCTGGAGGACTTCATCAGGATTTAGTTGTAGCCAAATGTCGAAGAAAAATAGAAGAATTCAGGATCTAGGCTGATAACAAGAGCTTGAAAACAATGCACAGGGCTACAATCTAGTAGCGGGTGCACTTTAGGTTTTGGTGGATTTTTTCCCCCAGAAACATAACCTTTTCTCTTCACGTTCATCCTGTAGGAATCTCAGATTTAAAAACTTCCTGAGCCTAGGAAGCTTTCAATTTTACTTACAGTCCCAAGGTTCTTAGGACTGCCAGGAAGTGACAACTTTTACTTATTCACTGTAAGGCTGGGCACTCTTTTTGAAAAATATAATTTTAATAAATGACATAATGAAGATAAGTTATAATGTTTATAGCTGTATGCATAATTCTCACACTAATAAAGAATAGAGCTCCAAAGAGATAAAGAAATACTTCTTAGGTATAGAGCTTGCCTCTGGTTCTTCTTCTTCTAGTTATAGTCCACAAATAAATCTATGAAAAGAGGTCTTTAGATTTTCAACTGCTTTAAAAGTGAACTTTTATTATTATTGGCCTTTGAAATATGCAAATGGAACATTACAGGAACAGAAACAGATCATTGGTGGCCCATGGGGGAAGGGAAGGGCTGACTATGAAGGGAAACAGCAGAAAGTTTGTGGTGAGGAAAATAAATCCTATGTCTTAATTGTGATGATGATGATCACATGACTTGCACAACTCTACACTAAAGAGAGTAAATTTCATTTTACGTCAATTTTCTTTTAAATTTGGAAAGGTACAATCTTTGTCTTAAAGCTGTTGGGGTGTGTTAATCAGTGTTTACTTTCAAAAAATTTATTCTTTTAAAATGATAAGCTTATAACATATAACAGAATGAAGCAATATAGAAGTGCCTTTAAAAAGTGTAATCTCCATCTCTCTACTGCTATGTAGAGCCCAATTTTCTTTTTTAAATTTTATTTATTTTTATTTTGGATTAATATGAAGGCTCATATGATTAGGTTACATTGTTTGCTTTTCTAAGGCAAATAGGTGAGTACATCACCCAGGAAGTGTGTCATATGCCCACTCATAGTTCCTGTTGGGTGGGAACTTGCCAAACCCTCTCCCCCAACTTCTTGAATATAATTGAGTTTTTCTCTCAGGTGAGTATGTAATTGTTAATCTACTAGTTTCAAATTACTATTGAGTACATGAGATGCTCATTTTTCCCTTCCTACGGTATTTTACTTAGGAGAGTGTTCTGCAAATCCATCTAGGTTGTTATAAAAGATCTCCATTTTTTTATGGCTGAACAATATTCTGTGGTGTATATATATACAACTTACTAATCCATTCATATGTTGAAGGCCATTTGGGTTGTTTCCACATCATTTCGATTGTTAATTGGGCTGCTATAAACGTTGGAGTGCAAACGTCCTTATGGTAGAATGACTTTTTTTGGGTGGGGGTAGATACCTAACAATGGGATTATAGGACCAAATGGAAGATCTGCTTTAGTCCTTTGAGGACTCTCTATACTTCTTTCCATAAAGCCTGTACTAGTTTGCAGTCCCACAAAGAGTGACATCCTTCTGTCTATAACCATGCCAGCATCTTTTGTTTGGCGACCTTATGATGTGGGCCATTCTCACTGGGGTTAGGTGATATCTCAAAGTGGTTTGGATTTGCATTTCTCTGATACAGACAATGAGCATTTTTTTCAGTGTTCGTTGCTCATTTGTCCATCTTCTCTTGCCTAGTTTTTAATAGGGTTGTTTGTTCTTTTTTGATGATTTGAGTTCTTCATAGATTCTAGTTATTAGCCCTTTATCGGATTTGTAGCATGCAAATATCTTCTCCTACTCTGAAAGTTGTTTCTTTACTTTGTTGATTGTGCCCTTAGCTGTGCTTAAACTTTTTAACTTGTTTTAACTTTAACTCCCATTTATTTATCTTTGCTGTTGCTGTAGTTATATTTACGGTCTTTGTAAATTCTTTCCCAAGGCCAATATCCTTAAGAGTTTTTCCCACACTTTCTTCCAGAGTTTGTATAGTTTGGTGTCTTTGATTTAAATATTTTATCCATTGTGAGTTACTTTTTGTAAGAAGTGAGAGTTATGGGTCTAGAGTTTGTCTTTTCTATGTGTCCAGCCAGCTCTCCCAGCACCATTTATTAAATAGAGATTCCCCCCCCCCCCAGTGTATGCTTTTGTTTGCTTTATCTTTATCTTTGCTTTATCAAAGATCAGATGGCTATATGGGGCTTGTTTCATCTCTAGGTTCTTTATTCTATTCCATTGATTTATGTCTCTGTTTTTATGTCAGTGCCATTCTGTTTTGATCACTATTGACTTGTGTATAACCTTAGGTCTGGTAATGTAATACCTCCCGATTTGTTCTTATTTTGAAGAATTGTGTTGGCTATTCAGGTTTTTCTCTGGTTCCATATGAAACATAGAATGGTTTTTTCAAGATCTTCAAAATATGATATTGGAATTTCAATGTGGATTGCATTAAATCTATAGATCACTTTGGGTAGTGTAGACATTTGAACAATGTTGATTTTTCCCATCCATAAGCATAGTCTTCCCTCTGTTAACGTCTGCTATTTCTTTTCAGTGTTTCACAGCTCTCTCTGTAGAAATACTTCACATCCTTTATTAAGTATATTAGAAGGATATACACTTTCTTCCAGAATTTTCTTTGATGTTACTGTGAAGAGTACTATGTCTTTGATTTGATTTTCAGCTTTCCTACTGTGGTGTATATATGAAGGCTACTGATTTGTGAACATTGACTTTATATCCTGAGATGCTACTGTATTTTTTGATTACTTCCAGGAGTCTCATAGTTGAGTCCTTGGGATTTTCTAAGTATAGGATCATATTATCAGCAAAAAATGATAGTTTGACCCCCTTTGATCCCTTTTGGATACCTTTGATATCCTTCTTTTGCCTAATTGCACTGGCTAGTGTTGTGCCCGAAAATTCCCCCAAATAGCCCCAACAGACGAATCCAAGACACACTCCGATGTAAAAGGCAAGAGGTGAGGTTTATTCAGACCCGGGTCTGGACTCTCCTGGCATGCAAGCTTAGGATGAGCCCCGAAGGTGGAGCAAGTTTTTATGGGGTACAGAAAGCAAGAAGGGGAGGAGGGTACGAGTACACTTTTGATTGGTGGTTGGTGATTTCATTAGTAAAGGAGGATTTGGATTGGTACAGGTGAGGGGTGGGGGAAGGCAGCAGGGAG
>CAUYQV010134035.1:0-10721 GCA_963574575.1 Galagoides demidoff | reverse complement strand
AAATATATGATCATCAGGAGACTGAAATCCTTCAGCAAGAAATCATCTTGAACTAGCTTCACTAACTCCTAGGTGAGAGGGGAAGATCAGTCACAGGGATGTAATGGATTTTCATTTCAGTGAAGCACGTAAAGAATTTGTCATGGGATGTCTGTGAACCAAACAGAGCAATGACGGCTACATGAGAGGATGCTTGGATAAATTTGCAATGAGCGAGTATGTTCAAGGCAGACAACAGGGTATACAGTTATATTTCTTTTTTTTTCTTTTTTTTTATTAATTGATAGCAGTATACATTAATGCAAGCATGGGGTACATTGTCCTGTTTTAATATACAATCTGAAATACTTTCATTAAGCTGGTTAACATAAATTTCATGTTATTTCCTTAGTCATTGTATTAAAACATTTATATTCTAGTTCTAGATCACTTGTACCCTTGTTAGACAGATATATAGGTGATCTTAACCCTGGAAATCTTTGAAGAGCTAAGAATGTTTTTTTTCTGAGACAATAGATTTTTCTGGAGGCTGAGGTCATGAACTTGGCAAATTTACATTATAAAACCAGCAATCTTGTGTGCTCTTTCATCTGCTATTCTCAAAAATACCAAGCTACACTTGCTAGCTGGCAGCAGTGTTTGAACTGGGGCAGATTCCAGGCCCTTGGTGGAGGTGAGAGTGATCAGTGGTCTCCTGGCCTTGCCTATCCACTTGCCATAATGAGTAATTCTTGCTGTCGCTCCCTTTCCTCCTGCTTCAACTGTTCCTGACGGTACCAACTGCTGTGTGGGGCTGTGAGATGTTTGTGCCCAATTTGGAGGCAGAGAATGGATTAAAAGCTAGCCCATCTCACCCCGCCTGAACAAACTCTCTGCTCTCAGCTTGATCCCAGACAACCCCTCACCATCTCTCCCAAAATGCCCCTGGGGTGGCAGCAGTTTGTCCTCAAGGAAACTCCAGTCTTGCTGTCCTGAAGGATGTGTTTCTTTTGTGTCTGTGCAGAGTCAGCCAGTGTGACTGAGAACATGGCTTTACTTCATGGCCTGTGGTGAGTGACACCTGCACATTTCAGCCATCTCTGAGGTAGAGTGGGAGAGGGAGGCGCCACCACACGTTTTGCCCTGGCATCTTGGGCACTTGTGCCACCTGCCTGTGAGTCTTTCGTCCCATCCTTCCTCATCCAAGGGTAAACCTACATGTTGAGAGCAGCCTGAAATGATGGTTCCAGTAGTGAAGTGGGTGTGAGTACAAATCACCCCCCATGCAGAGCTGTTGGGGAGAGAATCACGTTGCCAGCTCGCCTGATTTGGGAACTGCAGTGGAACTTTGCAGTCCTCCCCTCAGCTGCCTAGCAGCTTTAAGAAATGCACCCAAATTTGAGAGGATGTTTAATGGCTTGTACCTGTGTAATTTCTCACTGCGGTTTTGGTAAAAGCCATTCACGTGATTTTTTATTAGTAGGGGCACAGAGCTTGATGAACAAAACACAATCAGGACAAAGATGTGGAACAGTGAGGAGTGGAGCACCTTAGCTTTGCTATAGAGTTTAATGTTCTCCGTGACTAACTTGGATGAGAATAACAACCCTTGAGGCATGATGAGAAAGCAGACATCCCCAGCACAGCCCCATGCCAAACCTGAATCTGAGCTTTGCTTTGGACTTGAGTCTTGACCTGGGTACTTCCAGCTCTGTGCTGTGGGTTGAGCAGCGACCACTCCACATCTCTGAAGACTTGGTGGGCCTCTCACGCAGGACTGTTGTGTAGGCCATCCACAATGTCACCGCCAGGGCTGCGCGGTGATCCCTGAAGGGAGTTTGCCGAAATAAGTAAAGAGAGCAAGAGAAGGAAAAGTTATTTTATTTTTTGTCAGCATCTCACTTCATTGCCCAGGTGACTATGCCATGGTATCAGCTTAGCTCACAGCAAACCAGGCCCTATCCTAGCGACCACAGACACTATGCAGAGCTCAGTGCTGGATTTTAGACACAACTTTTGAGAGGTGCCAGTTGCCTCTTGGAAATTCCCAGGTTCTTGATCAACTTTGTTCCCATAACAACTTGTATCTATCTGTCCACGTCAAAGTCCCAGGGGCATTAATCAGTCCCCTAAAAGAACCAGCTCCCCAAACAGCCCACCTGCAAGGTCTGGCACCTGCAAGGCCTCAGTTAGTGGTCAGCCCCATTCCCTGTATAGCTCGGGTCAGTCTGACACACACCACTGCAAAATAGCCTAACTGCTTCCACCATCCGCCTGCTGTGTCTAACTGCCCAACCTAACACTACCCAAGGAAAAAAATCACATTTTTCTTTTCTATGCTTGTGATATGTGACTATATGTATGTTAAAATCCTGGCAATGGTGTCAGAATGTTTCCTAATAGCCCCTGGGTTGTTATTTAGGGGTCTTTCCACGGGGTCTGCAGTAGTCAGTGCTCCATACTCATTTCTGGATGATACAGTGAAGAACCTTTCAGTGTAGTTTCCTTCTAAGGTGGGAAACCTCTTCACATTCTCTTACTAACTAGGTGATAAAGAACTTAACATGTAAAGGGTTGTATTAAATTGTATGTATCATATGCACTGATTTCAGATAATCCTAATGAAATATAAAGGTGAATAGATTTTTAAAAATCATCTGCTATTTTAGATTTTCCAAGTCATTATCTACATCCCATTAGTTGCATTATTGATAGTAGATTTGAAGTTACCTCTCCATGTCTAATAGTTAATATCTTTATTTTTTCTTCTATAACATTAGGATACAGTATGAAGTTGTGTAATGAATGAGGATTGTTAAGCCTTTAAGAGGCTTTAAATGATTACAGTGACGATTACTGGTAATCTATTTGTCATCAAAAATTAATCAGAGCTTTATTCTCTAAGGAACATTTATTTGAGATTTTTGGATTCATAAGCTTGAAATGACTTGATGACTCTAGGAAGGTTTTTCATGTTCAAACTTAGAGTGAGAATTACATTGATCAGATGTAAAATACAGCAGGCAGGTGACTGGTCTGTGACCTTCCTATGCATAAAAAAGACTGTATGTGACCTTGGTGTAGACAAGGGCTGTGTGGAAGACAAGGACCTCTCACCTGGATGGTTTTGCATAATCACTTGTTACCTGTGATTACCTGTCAACTGTGAATAATGAGAAAATTATTAGACCCGTTTTTTAGCACCTTATCTTCTAAACTGACCTTAAAGTTTTGCAAACTCTCTTCTGTGGTTCTTCCAGAATGATCTGCCCATTCATGCTTAGGGGAAATTGCTTGATAGTCAACTTGAATAACTCCCCAAAGCCCTTCAAAGGCTACAGATTATTAACTGGGGCCAGTTGATAAAATAAACCAGTGTGTTCATCTAGCTAATGGGGAAGAGCATCAGATGACAACTTGTCATTTCTAAATCAGCTTCATCCCAGGAGCTATTTTTCTGCCATAAATACTTTGACCTTTCCACACCCATCTGGCAAGCTCAAGCCACACATCTTCTCTGCTGTACATCTTAAGGAATCACCATTCAGAAAACAGGCAAAGGGTGAAGGCTCATAAATTTAGATTAGCCTTTTAAAGTGGTTGCTGTCAGCCTCCTCTCAGACAGAGATTACTCACCGTTCTCAGGAGACGCTGGTGCTTCCTCATGCTGAACGTGAAGCATCATCGACTTTTCTGTCGTGATAGCAGAGATGGAAATGTGAGCTGTGACCTGTGTGTCTCTGTGGGTTTCCAACAAAAATTCCACATGTGGTTATATGGAAAACCACACAATTTGTAGACATGGAGTTGTAGACTTGTCTATTATGCAGTTAGCACTTTCCACTCTTATTTAGCATTTTTAGATATTTTCTTTTCTTTTCTTTCTTTCTTTCTTTTTTTTTTTGACATAGTCTCTATCACCCTGTGCAGGTGCCTTGATATCATAGCTCACAGCAACCTCAGTCTGTTGGGCTCAAGTGATCCTCTTGCTTCAGCCTCCTGAGTAGCTGGGACTACAGGCACCTTCCATGCCTAGCTAGTTTTTCTATTTTTAGTAGAAATGGGGTCTCACTCTAGCTTAGGCTGGTCTCCAACTCCTGAGCTCAAGCAATCCACTCACCTCAGCCTCCCAGAGTGCTGAGATTACAGATGTGATGGGAAACAAAATATGCCTGACCACATTTCTGGATTTTTTTCTTAACTGTTTATTCTTAAATGCCTACATTTGAAATCTGGGAGAAAGAGAGAACTGGCTATAGATATGCAAAACGATTAAATTCTCTTTCGACAAACTCACAGGTAAAACCTCCAAGGATAAGTGCTTTTGCAGCATTGCTTTGGAGAAAGACTGCAAAGGCAGAGTCCTCCGTGGTAAATCCTTGATTACTCCTATAAGAAAAGTGACAAGCGTTGATGGCAGTGAGACCTATTAGAAATGTGTGCTTGGCCAGTAGAGGGTTATTGATACTCTCCTGCAGTGGTTTTCAGAGTGGAATGTGTACAAGAATCACTTTGGAAACAGATTTAAAAAGCACAGTTCTGTGTCTACCCGAGAAATTCTGAATTGAGAAGTCTGCATGGGTGCTGGAATCCACATATTTAAACAAACCCTCCCTCCAGATGATTCTGTAGTAGGAATTCTGATGGCCAGTACCTGGGATACTCTGGTTCTAGAGAACAATCTTGTTATACCAAGCATCTTGATATACATGTAGCACCCACACTCATGGTTCATGGGTTTCTAGATTTTTCTGGAGCAGCTTTTGTTTTTGTATTTATTTTTACAAAATCTTCAGGTCGCACTGGAATGAGATATTCAAATTCTGTGCTCCTCAGATTTCTTTGTTAATACAGAGTATCAAATGCAATTCTGAAGTGAGCTCCATCAGGTCCAAGTCTGCTCTGGGCCACTGCCTTTGCCTCTCCCAGCCCCACTGCCCTTCACTCCATTTCCCACCATTTCTTGCCAAAGCATCACTTTTCAACCACTCAGGGTTCTTCCCAATGCTTTTTTTCATTTTTACCAAGTGACAACCATTGGCCTAGCATTGTCACACCCCCCATATCTCTTTAAAGAAGCCCACACATTTTTTTTGCATCATTTCCAGTTTAGAGAGCAAATATTCAGGCCAAGGTGCTGAAGGTAACAGAAGAATTCTAATCCTAATGTTCCTGCTTACCTGCTCTGAAACTTAGGGACTGTCTGAAGTTCCAAGCCTCATGACGTTCTCTCAAGTAAGTTCAAGTTGACCTCTTAGGAGGGAATAGTAGAATTCTAGTGCTGAGAAACATCACTAGAATCCAAGATTTTACTCTTTATATGGGAAACTGAGGCTTGGGTTGTTGAAGTCACTTTCTAATTCACTAATTTATTTTATGCTTGGAAACATTGTTTTGTAATTGAGATTATTTTGGTTGAGGATCAGTACAAACTTTTCAATTTATACATAATCTTAACATATGTACCCCAAATCTAAAAAGCCGTTTATTGTGATTCTTTTTAAGTAGCTAGTCCAGTGACTTTCCAGCTTAAAGTCTGGAGATAAGTTTTGCTTAAGAGGATATCTATACCAGTATCTTCAAACGTTGATAAGCTGTTACATAAGTCCCACCAATTCACAATTTATTGCTATGTAGAACATGCTCAAAATGTCAGTCTTTCCTAGCACATTAACAAAGCTGATAGGAAAACAGGACTGCCACAACCAATGATACAGAGTATACACAATTCTGACAGGGAGACCCATGATCAAGGAGTGGTTTGCTTTAGGAAACAATTCTACTAAAAAACACCATGGGGATAGAAGTGATTTAAAACATTCAAGACATTAAATGCAGGATTGACACTCAGTGTTGACCTTCAGTGTGCTTTGTGTTATAGGATATAAAAACTAACCCACCATCTACAGAATGTGAACCTGACACCCTAGACTGTCAAAGTCTCCCATAATTTACTATCTCACACTTTTTCCCGGTTGTACATAAAACTAAACAGCAAACTATTTCACTGCTCAAAAAGAAAAAAAAAGCATCTATCCCTAAAAAATGGGATGAGATGGGATTCCCTCCTTCTTAAAAATCTTTCTAGAGCTACTAAAAAACTTTCATTTATGAAACAGTTGATAAAAATATTCCTCTGGATTGGAAGAAGGAAGGCAGGGACCCACGATGAGACACTGTCCATAGTACATGATGTTGATCAGACTGGGCTGCTTTCTCTCCTGCTTCATCAGCAGCTGGATGCTCCTTAGTTTTAGTTTCCCCATTTTTTTGGAAGTGAATCTTTCGTTTCTTGCTTAACCACTTCAGGCTGTGTCCCCTTTAAGTTCTTTTCCTTTGCACTTTTTTGGTCTGATCTGTCCTTTGCAACTGCCTTTTTTTGGTTTCCTTTCCACTTCTGCAGGAGCAGGGGTGGCTGACGACTGCGCCCATCTCCTCTTGGACACTTTCCCTTGGTTGACTTGACCTTTCCTATGATGATTGCCTAAGCTGTAAATTCATGACTTTTAAATGTTAAACTCAGAACCAAACTCCACATTTCTTGACTTTCAGTCCAAATTCTTTCTACAGCCTTGATTTGTTGCCTTCAAATGCTTCAATAACTAGAAACAATAGAGTTGAGTCTAAGGATTGACTTGTGTTTACTTTATTTCTTCAGCAGTCTATATATAAGGCCAAAGAAATAAGATAATTTTGTGGATGGTAAATATTTTGTTCTTATTTTCAAGACTACACAAAATGTGAAAATTAGCATGTCAACTGTTCTAACGTAGAAAAGAAATTGGAGGTGTTTCTAAAATAGGAGAGAGGGCTATATTAGACCCGAAGCTATTTATTTCCAACAATTCTATGGTGAAAATGTTTCACTTCTCTGTCAAGAGCTCAATTTCCCTCCTACACATTTTACATTTCTTGTTTCAAATCGGTTTTTTTCCCTGTATGAGCCTGCAATTTCCACAAAACCTGTCCTATCTGAAAGCTAGTTTCTCTGAGTTGCAGATTGTGCCACCTTTGTGGGCATGCTGACATACGACACCCATGTGTACCTACAGCTGCAGCCTTCATTGCTCAGCTTGTGAACTTCAATCCCGACCACCCCCCATCTGGAAGTAACAGGCTTTTCTAGCACAGGGTTTGTTCTGCATTAAAAATAAAAAGCAACATAAAACAAAACCCACTCAAAGTCCTCTTAATTCTCCAAGGTCTCGCTTATTCTTCATTAGCTGGATTAACAGCCGTTCAGCTAAAGATGGTAGGTTGTAGGACGCCTGCCACTAGCCGCTGGCCCCTGACCTGCAGGGCTGCGGCCCGAGCGTCCTACTGCGTTTGGCTCGGTCTGCAGAATCACAGGTTTGCTATTTCCTCCAGCTGACGTGATCTTTCAGTGCCATTTTGGCCACAAGTTGAGGGGTGTGTGTATGGGTGTGTGTTTGTGTATTTGTTTCTGTACGGTGTGTTTTCATGTGTGTATGTGTGTCTTTGTATGTTTGTGTGTGTGGACTGTGTGTGCACATGAACGTGGACGTCATTGAAGGTAATTGATGCTGCCCACGGCACTTTCACTCCACAACCCGGGGGAACACTCTTCCCAATGCAGCGCCTCTTGGGGGACAGTGCCGGCAGCTGCCTGGCAGGGCTTGCCTGGGTTTGACTGTTCGGCAAAGTGGTGCTGGCCACTGACCATGGGTTTGGCTTCTGCAGCCGGACTGCCTGGAATCAGACACTTCTTCCACTACCTACTAGAAGTACGAAGTTGGGAAAATGGCTTGGCCATGCACTTCCGCACTTGCCCCAACTGTAAAATGGGGGATATTCTAGTACTTAGGTAGGGTTATTGTGAAGACTAACTGAATAAACGAACCATTATAAATTACTGGGAACAGGGTGTGGCGCCTAGTAAATGCTCAAAAATAAAGCTGCCTATTTTATTTATTTTCTTGAATTTTGCTTTCAACTGGCTTTCATCTAAGTTGGAAGTTTTTTTTTTTTAATTTTCTTTTTTTCCCGTTTCTTCCTTTAGTGATTCTCTTGCCCTTAGCCTCCCAAATAGCTGGAATTACAGGCACCTGACACAACCCCTGGCTTTTTTGGTAGAGATGGGGGTCTCACTCTGGCTCAGGATGGTCTCCAACCACTGAGCTCAGGTAATCCACCTGCCTTGGCCTCCCAGAGCGTTAAGATTACAGACGTGAGCCACCATGCCCGGCCTGTCTGTTACTTTTACTGAGAACTGTTAGGGGTCCGTGTGAGCAGCTGGCCACGAAAGGAGAAGCCCAAACCAGGCATCGAGCCTAACCCCAAGGGAAATGGCGGTGTTGTATGGGGTGGACCTTGTCTCAGCAGAGAAGGCCAGTGCTGAGGGCCTTCCCCCAGGACAAAGGAAGAAGTAAGAGCCGTGACATTATAGCAAGTTGAAATACACATGGCTGAAGAACTTTCCTTACCTTTGCCTGGATGGAATTGGTTACTTAAGCCTGTTTCATTTTGAGTGACAGCTAATATATGTAGCAGGGACTTGACTGGGGGTGGGGTGGTGACTCACAGACCGAGCGCCAGAAGCGCCAATAGGCTCTCAGGACAGGCCGGGAGAGGAAGCCCAGAGGCTGCGGGCACTCTCGGACTCTGCCTGTCTCTCATACGCTTTCCTCTCTGCATCTGTTTCAGGGTCCTTGCTCTGCAGAACGATCTGTGCAGCTCCTCAGTTGACCCGATGGGTCGAGGGTGGCCACCAGCAGCTCCCACTGCGTCCACGTGTTACTTACTGTTCCGCCCTGTTTGAGGCTCACGCTTTGTCCTCACCCCCGCCACTCTGGGCTGGCGGAGGAGCCGGAGTCACAGCGAAGCTGCAGGGCGGAGGGAGCTTCAGGCCCGCAGTGGAGAGGGAAGCTACAGAGCTGCGAGCTGCGGGGAGGAGACCCTGAGAGCTCCGTTCACTTGGCCCACAACGACCCTCGGTGGCAATACCCACATGCTTATTTGGAGCCAGGAAATGTATAAATCAGTACTCTACAACAATAAATGCATTAAATATACTATTTCCACACCCCTTGGTTAAGCAGATGGAGTCTGTGGAAGACGAGCTTCGTCATCTTGCCAGCAGGTCCTTTTCTTTTTAAAGGAAGTAACTTCTTGCAGTAGAAGTCACGTGATCTGAGAGTGTGCCCCTTCCCCCCACCATGGCACTCACTGGCTTGTCTGTGAGCTTCGCTGTCTTAGACTTTGCAACTTACCCTCATCCAACTGATCTAACAGTTTTCTCAGCTTATTGTCACTTGGAGACTTCAATTTTTGAGTGAGTGAGATTTCTGGTGGAATGGTCTATAATTTATGATCATCGTGGCAACATTGGGACTACTTTTTCTGGCTGGTTGCTGCTTCTATAAAGTCATCTACAGGGTCTTCCAACCTCATTATTTTGGGGAATATGTATTAAAAGGAAAAAGTAAGAAAGTTTAAGAAATATATTGTGATCACGTCCCCTTTCAGATGAGGAATCACGTACAGCCAGGTGGTTGGCTGGAGTATTAAATTATGGTAACGTCTGCATCCCTTCCCCATAGCTAGTGCACGTGTCCTACTAACTGGGCTAAGTATAAGTGGGCTGCAGTTGTATCACAGACTTTTAAAGCTAGGTCAAGAACTTTAAAACCTTTCTAGGATTACAAAAGAAAAATTTGGCAGTGTTTAAAAATCTCCAATAGATCTGTCAGATTTAGAATTTTTTTTTTTTTTTTAGAAATCTTTGTCTTTCTAAGTGAGGTTGAAATCATAAAAGTGATAGTTTCACTGATACATTCACGTCTTGTTGATACCTTCATGGTGCCCTCATCATGCCAACTATCATGCTGACTGGAGAGCAATCAATACTTAACATGTTTTCTGATTAATTGATTATTAACTGGCTTCATCAATACTTATCAGCCTATAACCTCTGCATCCTCCTGCTCCCCCTCTGTGGTGATCCCCTGGGGATTTTCCCAGAAGGAAAAGCAGAGACAAGTTCTAGGGTTGAAGCAATACAAACAGGAAGGATGTAAGCTGGGAGGAAAGATCAGCTTTCCATGGCTGGGGAGACTGTCTCTCTCCTGTGTCCATTTCTATACTATGGGGATTTATTAACAGATAACCCTTAAGGGTCTTTCTAAATTTCCCTGTCAGTACCTTCTCTTTCAGTGTGAAGCCAGAGAATGTTAGACATGGTTCTGCTCATGATTATTCTGGAGACACATTTTAGCTTCTTTTCTGACTACATTTTATGTCCGGAAAGTTGTTTTTCTTTCTGTTTTTGTTTTATGTTTTGACTTATATTATCTGGTCAGATTTTATGTGCCCTTTTAGGTTATTTTAAATTTTTAGTGAGACAAGGCAAGGAATCCTTTTCAAAATATATGAGATCGCTGTGCCTTGACTGATCTCTGTATGTCTTTGCACTTAAATGCAGTGTTTTTCTGGTTTTATGAACCTGATTATTTGTGTAGCCACATATTATTTCTGCTATGGTTATCTATATCCCTGAAGGGGGTTTGTGGCTTTATGAAAGTTCTTTCTAAAGTCTCTTGGAGGAAAAAAGGCTTGCTTCATTAAGGTTATTTCATTTTTGAGGGGGCGGAGCCAAGATGGTGGACTGCAGCCAGCTTTTTACAGAAGCTCCCATCCAGAAGGAGGCTGAAAGGACAGAAGTTTAGCTAATTAGCTGATGGTTTGGAGCAGAGCCAAGAGAGAAGATTGAGGAGCACACTTCA
>CAUYQV010134033.1:0-32590 GCA_963574575.1 Galagoides demidoff | reverse complement strand
TCCTTGGATCTGGTTTTTCTCCACATACATTTTTATTTTTTAGCCTTACCTTACCTCTCCCTTCTTGATCTTTTTTTTTTTTTTTTTTTTTTTTTTTTTGAGACAGAGCCTCAAGCTATCCCCCTGGGTAGAGTTCCATAGCATCACAGCTCATAGCAACCTCCAACTCCTGGGCTCAAGCGAGTCTCCTGCCTCAGCCTCCCAAGTAGCTGGGACCACAGGCGCCTGCCACAACGCCCAGCCATTTTTTGGTTGCAGCCATCATTGTTGTTTGTTGGGCCCGGGCTGGGGATTTGAACCCGCCACCTTAGGTGTACGCGGCTGGCGCCCTAGCCGATTGAGCCACAGGCACTGAGCCGCTCTCCTGGATCTTAAGCCTAACTTAAATTTCACTTCTGAAGAGAAATTTTCCCTGAGCACTTGATCTAGAGAAGTTACTTCATAGAATTTATCACAATTTATTTTGACACATGTATTTTGGGTATTTATGTGTTTAATTTTAAAGCTCCTGCTCTTAATTCCATCTCATATTTATTCTTTCAACTAACCTAGTTGAGGAAAGAGGGGGATAAATTTATCTAAAGAGATCTGCAAAGTCATGTATTTTAATATACGTTAAAAACATTTGGAACATGTTCCAGTTTGTTCTAGCTATGTCATCTTGTGTCTGGAATTGTCTCAAAATTTAGTGGCTTAACAAAAACACTTGATTATACCTCATGACTTTGTGAGGCAGGAACGTGGATGTGGTGTTTCATTTTTTCCATGTGGCACGGATGGCAGTCACCCAGTAGCAGGTCAGTGGGTTATTGTGTTGGTCCAGATGGCCCTAAGTGGTTCTGCTGCCTCTGTGCCGGGGACAAAATGATGGAAGGTGGGCCTCATCTGGCCATCTTGAATCCTTTTTAACGTGAAGGTCTCTGGCTAATCAGACTTTTTATATTGCAGCTCAAGGTTCCAAGAATAAGAGTTCCAACAAATAAAACAAACCCATGATAGCCATTTATGAACCAGCTTTAGAAATCCTAAGTGTCAATTCCTGTATTCCTAACTATTCACACTAGTTGAAAGCCCATCAGGGAGAGGAAATTGACTACAGCACTCTATCGAAGTGTTGAAGAATTTGCAATTATATATTAAAGCCTCAATAGTATTCATACCCTCCAATACTATGTTAATTTGGTTCCAGATAAAGGAGGATCAGAAATCACAGCCTTGTCCCTAAGGGGTATACAAGAATAATGGAAATGTCTTCTATAACAGTTATAGTTCAAGGAAAAAAACTATGTTCCATAGAGTATATGTTATCACATGGACATCTGGAACATTATAGAAAGAGCTTCTTCACTTGTGTTCACTCTCATCAAACCTGATCCCTATTTTAGGTTCCAGATTAAATTTCAGTCTTGTAATCTAAACTAAATAATAAATTTACATTAAATATAATTTTTAATTTGAAGTCTTTTCCAAATTTACCAATGAAAACACATATTCCTTTCTGATGTACCCCTAGAATACTCTGGAAGTATATTTACTATATGATTTATAATTGTACAAATACACTCAAGAATTCATGCTTCTTCTGCCAGACTGTGTGTGCCTAATAATCATTTTGCAACATTTTGATGTAGCAGAGTACACACTCAGTAAGTGGATATGGAATAATCACTACTTCATAAAACAGGAGATAGCAAATTTGATACACCAGTTTAACACAAAAAATCCAAACAATCAGTTCAACATATTTTTGTATATTAGCAGTTATATTTATAATAGCATTTCTATGTGGAAATAAATTTCAAGTTCTAAATTGACAAGTTGGAAACAAACATTTTGACCTATATCAGTGTTAATTCATATTCTATTATATTTTATCTGCAGAAATTAGGAGAACCACAATAACTTGAATATTCTTGAGGGCTTCTAAGAAACCTATAGAATGTTTTAGTCTCTAATAATGGATAAAAGCATAGATCTACAGTCAGTTTGCTTTCATTCAAACCCATTCTTCAACACTTACTAGCACTATGTTTTGTTTTGTTTTGTGGAGTCTGGGTCTTGAGTCTATGTTGCCCAGTCTGGATTTGAACTCCTGGGTTCAAATGCTCCTTAACCTCAGCGTGCCTGGCTCATAATCCCTGGTTTTACTTTATGCAGTCTTAGTTTCTCCACCTGAAAGCTCACATAATAGTTTCATAGGGCTGTTGTAAAAAATAAACAAGAGTAATCAGCAAAAATTTTATAGCAATAACTGGCATATGGCAACCATTTACAGATATATTCCATGATTCTTTGTATTTCAATCAGAAAAACTGACACACTTTTATGTGAATATGTTTAACTTCTTTCTATATTTTGAGATCTGGTAGTTAAGCAAAGTGGTCATATATAACCAACTCTTATGACATTTTAGCAGTATTTTACAACAATTTTCATTTTTGTTGAGAGTTATTTCATGTGCATCATTCATACTCTTTATTTAAGTACCTATGGATGTTTTATTGGCCTCTTGATCTGCTCTGCTGCCCCAGAACTTTCATGATGTTGAGCTCAGACATGGCTTTGCCATCTACCATCCTATGGGAAGTGGCCTTTTGGCTGGATTGCATGGAGTTGCTGCTACTGAGGGCATCATGGAGGTGGAATCCTCCCAGTCTTCCAGCAGGCAATAGGAGGTGGTGATCTCAGCTTCCAGGGCCTCATATGTCCAGTGCTGCCCCTCTGCCTGTCTATGCTAGCTTTGACTGCAGGTGGAACAGGACCCTGTTGGGCTGCTCCATCTGTATACCTCAGCAGCCTCCACCACCCTCAGGCTGGTCTCCAAGCTGGCCTTCAGATTTCTCACAGAGTCCGGGTCTAACCTCAAGGACATCTAGATTCTCTGACCATCTCTGCAGCTCCAATATCAGTGAACTGTGCGGTGACCATTGTGGTCTCTCCTCAGTCTCCTGGGATCAGTACTTGTCCATTCCTCTTGGCTCTTCTGAGCCAGGTCTTCATACTGGGCTTGGCTGTCTGTCATGATCTTGATGAGGTCCTGAGATTTGGGGGAGTCTACCTCCATGGTCAACACAGCATAGACAACCTGGGCTTCTAGTCCCTCACCATGTTGTTCTGCTTTGTTTTGTATTGTTCGGGTTTTTTGTTTTGTTTGTTTTTTTTCCATTGTGGCTCTTCTTTATGAAGAGCAGCTCCTCCTTGACAGTTTTGACCTGTCTCCAGCTGCAACCTCAGAGTTTTACCTGTGCCCGTGACACAGGTAATGTTCAGTGTACATGTTAGGTAGGCTTTTACTCCTCCCTCCTTTCTTGATTTCCAAAGACTTTTTACCAGTGCCCTCTGATTAGCTCCCAGTTATTTCAGAGTACATGTGCTGCTTATTTTTCTATTCTTAAGATACCTTCACTTAGGATAATAGTCTCCAGGTCCATCCGAGGTGCTGTCAAAGACGGCATTTCATTGCTTTTTGGGGCTGAGTAGTACTCCATGGAATATCCTTTGTATACTACATTTTCTTCAGCCACTTAAGAATTAAGGGGAACTTGAGTTGATTCCACATGTTTGCTATTGTGAATTGCTCTGTAATAAACATTCTAGTGCATTTATCTTTTTAATAAGATGACTTCTTTTCATTTGGGTGGATAGTAATTAATTGAATTACCGGTTTGAATGGTAGGTCTACATTTATTTATTGAAGGACTCTCCATACCAGTTATACCTTTCAAAAAGATGCCTTAAAGAGTGTTCAGAAGCTTCCACCCTCTCAAGATTAAATCTGAATAGGGCATGATCTATTTAAAAAAAAAATCCTTTTGGGAAATCTATATTGAACAATTTCTAAAGTAACTTCTGAAATTCTATAATTCTGAGAATTGAATAAAAGTTTCAATATGATTGTCATTGAAATAAAATACATATACTGAAAATGTCACAAATAATAAATGTCACCTTGATTAATATTTGCAATTTGGACACAGCTGTGGAGCCACAACCTATATTGCACATTTATAAAATTATTTATAATTAGAAGATTTATTTATACTATCATAACTTCTCAAGTATAAAATTATCTTTGTTTTTGGTATTATATTTTAAAGTCAAAGACAAAAAGAATTAAATTACCAAGATGATAAGTGTGTCCGAGCCTTTCTTCTTTCCATGTGTACCACTAGTGTAGGTGTTTTGTCTTAAAAAATAAATTACTTTTCTTCAGACTTTATTAAACAGCATCAAGTTCTAGCAATAGCATTTAGCTAGGGATTCCAGAACATGTCTTGCAGAAAGTACTAGGGAAAGAAAGCATACAGGAAAATGCAGCAATGGTAGGGAGGTAGCCACTAATTAATGAAAAAACAGCTCTAAATAACTCTAAATATTTGGGTTTGAGAGTTTAAATGTGCTTACAGAGGTAGCTATTAGCCTATTTGAGAGATGGACAGTTCATTCAGGGGACAATGCGTGTCCCTTGGAGGCACTGCTGTGAAGGGGAACAAAGAACTGGGGCAGCCTCACCCCAACCTATTCTCTCCTGCAACACCCCTTGTTCACAAAGCCCCTTTCAGCTGTCTTTTATTCTAGATGTTTACTCTTTCTGATTCAAGTCTCTTTTTGCTATCTCATGCATTGCATTCCCAACCTTCCAGCGAGCTGGACCCCAAACACAGCCTACCCACAAAGCCTGCCAAAGAAGAAAACATACCTCAAGCCGAAGATTCAATAATTTTGCATAAATGCTCTGCGTCTTCACATTTTATGAAACGGTAACCAAAGGTACCCTTGTGCAAGCTAAAATAAAGTTCCTGGAGAGAAACACACTAGAATAACAAAGGAAGGGTATCATATAAGCATTTGGAGAATTCTTTTTTCATTGATATTGCAGCTAATCAAACATAGGCAAATATTACCACCTGAGTAATATAAGAATGGTAGAATTGATATTTGTTATGAAATTGGAGTATTTGATTATGAGTTTGACTTTTTAAGGGTTTTTTTCATAATTCCTTGACTATGAGATGAATGAATGTATATGTGCTGTTCCCCTATGAAATTATTTACATACATAATATTTCCTGATTATATGTAGTTACAGCTAAAAAGTTACATCTGAAAAGGGGATGGGGACTTTTAAATTAAACCTTCCCTAAATTAGTAATAAAATAAAAAAAAAATGAACGCTATTAATCTGAAATTTAAAAAAAAAGACAACAAAAATTTCAGTAAACTTCTTTTTGAAAAATATCATAATAAGGTCAAGAAAATATTTACACTGATATTATCATTTACGGTTGAAAATGTCAAACTCGTGAAGGATTATTGCACAGTTCTCTGAGTCATTTGCATAAAATGGAATAGATTCTATTCATTAAAAGGAATTTTAAACAATAAAAAACTAAATAGTGGTACGATCTATGGGAAAATGTTATTTTTAATTTGGATTAAATTCCAGGTCATTGATTTCATAAAAAGTACCATAGTCCATATTTTATTTTAATAAAATTTGTTTTCTGTCAATTTGTTTTTAAATGAAAAGCATAGTTCAAGCTCTATCAGAATCTGTATCACAGTAATCAAGATGTATCGTAGCACTGCTAACTTATGTTTTTTCAGTTCCTTTGATGTAAAAGTTAAAATAATTTTCTCATACAAAGAAGTATTATTATTTCCCATAGAGCCATCTTTACTTTAGAAATTTGCTCACGCTCAATCTATTATTTAAGCTTTTGTTTTCACACCATTTAATTACATAAGATTTTATCTCCTTAATTAGTAATACAAGAGTTACATAAACACATTTGGAAATTTCACACACTTCCCTTCAGCGTGTAGCCCACGTATGCATTTTTAATTGGGACAATCCTTCCTGCTCTTCCAAAATCTCAAACACTTTCAAGAAAGCGCACGTGCATGCAAGCAATGATGACCCTTAAAAGCAGTCATAAATTTAGTCTCTGGGAAATGAGAAGGCTTCACAGATGACTTAATTTGCTGTGGGAACCTGTGCTTCCTCCGCGCGTAACCTCTGCATTTTGCTGCCCGTGACCTTCAGCACCATCCACCTGCTGGAAGCCATGTTTGATTCTCTGACCAGGGAAACGCCCGCTTGACAGCAGAATGGTATCATAGGACAGTGTGATGGAATTTTTCTTTCTCTGTCATCATTAAGGGGGTTCCCCCTATGGTGAGGGGAATGAAAAGTACGATTTAATGTTCTCTGGAGAGTGGCAGAGGGAAAAAAGGCTCAAAGCTTCACATGCTGCTTTCCGAGTGGGTCATTTCAGTGCTTGTGGCGAATGGGATGTCCCAGTGGAATTTGCCATAGACTGCTCTGAAAAGAAAAGGGATTAAGACCCTTTTAAGGATGGAAATGTAACAAAAGGACCACTTTTATGATGTAGCAGCATAAAATAAGAGTTCTATTGTACAACTGATTGCTAAAGATCTTTGAATTGGGCAGCCTAGCCTGGTAGGCCCTGTTTCCTGTGGGTTTGAGGCTTGCGCGGGATGCTGTGCCTACAGGAGAATCAGAGTGCTGCTCTCATTTAGGGCCAAGTTAAGAGATTATCAGTTTGTTCCTACATGATTTTTTTCCACACCTACCGAAAAGTGGCCTGTAGGGAGATTATACTCTAGTGAAAGTTGCTGCTAATTAAAACAAGTAATTAGTGTTCCTCCAGGCTTTGCGGTTTCGCTCACTTTTGCCCGCCAGACAGCATTAGTTTAAAAGCAATCCAATTTCTAGCAATAACAGACTGTAAAAAAAGTCATTTAACAAGTATATAAGTGGAAGGTTACAGTTCAGGCGTTGATTTATCTCTTCTGGGCTATTGAGAAATACTGTAGCAAAGTTGAAGAGAAAAATGTTAAATAGTTTTTTCTTTTTGTTATACAAAAAAAATCTTAACGTTAAGAAAAGAAAAAAGACCACATGCCTCAGTCCATTTAAAAAAAAAAAAAGACAAAACTGGGAGCATATAAGACTCCCTAAATTGCATTAGGAAATCAGAATTGGATTTAATGCTGTTTTCTCATAGAACCCTCACTTAGCATTTTGTAAACAGATCATTTCATTAAGTCCTTTTGTTTCTTCTCCCGCCTTTGCTGAAACAGGGACTTTTTATTGACTGATTCTCATTGAAATGAATTGGAGCACTGGAGTTGAACACAACACGCTATTACCTCCTTTTTTTCTCTTTTTCCACAATTCCAACATGACTAGCATGGTTTTATTTTGCATAACTTGTGGGAGGATTTAGTTGAACTACAGAAATCTTGAGAGAGATTAAAATATTTTATTATAAAAAGATGTAGCAGAAATTAGTGTAAAAAACCATACCTGTACTGAATCATGCCATGCTAAAACTGTTGTCTAATTGCTCAGTTTTTGTGACCTGACATCTTTCTATAATTGCTGCCTTTGCTGCTTAAAATGATCTATTTCTGAGGTTGATATCATCAAAGACATGTGTGCTATTGTGCAAGCAATTCAGTACGGCTCGTCATTAAAATCTGCTGTAAATCTATTTTCCCTTTAACAAATGAATTCATAATACTTTAATTAATGCAAAATTTTCAGATTTGTGGCTTTTCCAATGCTGTATTTTTTTAAGAGAAGCTTGGTTATTCCTCTACAAGACAAAAGACTATTCTTTGTTGTGCATTTTGTATGGTGCTATCCATACAAACAATATTGTATGTGCAAAAAGTGATCTCATATAAACTGCTGAAACCCAAAAAGGTTAGCTAGTATCTCATGTTAAATTGGTGAATTCTGAACTTAGTCATCATTTTAAATGGGTAACAAGTTTTGAAGTGTTTGGTAGCCTGAATTTGGTCATTTCATGTTAAAATAAGACTATAGGACTATTATGTTTTTATGTCAATTTTTAGAATATTAAGATGTGTTTTATAAGGTCTGGCAACTTGTTTAAATTAATGAAATAAATTTTAATCTTGTAACTTATGAACTTTTCACAATATTTTAGAGTTTCAATATAATACAAGTTATTCCTTTCCTTGAATTTCTTGTGTATTATTCTTTAAAGAATAAGAGTTTGGGCCATTAAGTTTAAAAGAATAAATTTTGCATGTAGCATAGGATTAGTAAGTAAATTTACTAATCTCTGTTTAACTTTTAAAAATACCTATGACAAAAAAAATATATACTGTAATAGCTTGGTTTTTCTCTAAGAATAAATGCATGAGGTAATGAAGATTGCTTTCATTACTACAGGTGTTTATCGTATGAATCATTTTTTCAATAGAAACACCCATCTTCAGAAATTCTAAAACTAATTTATAATCTTTGTAGTCAGTCAACTGTGGTATATTGAAGATGCTTCCTACATATCATGCCTTTTCCATGTTAATTAAAACTATGCTCAGTTGGCATTTTTAGTTTTTTTTTTTTTTTGTAGTTGTTTTCATTTAACGGTAGAAAATCTTCTTTTAAAGATAAAGTCAGTCTTTGATATTATCTGGTTTTCTGAAAATGAATTTAGGCTGCATCTGTCAAGTCTTATTCCTTTTTAAGTGAAGGGGGGGAAAAAGCACTTGTACCCTATAAATCTACTGAAATAAAAAAATTATTAAAAATTAAAATTTTTTTTTTATTTCAGGGCAGATGAGTTGTAAACAGTGATTTGGCAGCACAGGCCCAGGCACCAGAGGGCAGACTTGGCAGCACCTGTAGGGCTGGTCTGGACTGCTTGTGGATCGTAATTAGGACTCAGAGGCATACCATAATGGTGCTCATTTTATGTATTAAGCCACATTTGTAGAACAATTCCATTATAATACAAAGATGAGCTTTAGAAGTAATTTTAAAACAGCAAATGTATAAATGCTGAGTCTCAAGTAAAAGAAAACAATTTCTCTAGGCCAAATGTCTTTCGTAAGAGATTTTAATGGTCATTTGATTCTATTTTAAAGATAATTTGACCTTATGATTCACCCAATTCTTAAATGCATGTCTCCAATGTAATTGTTTTCATTTGGAGTTGAAGTTTAAAACATAAAAACAATGAATTATCCCTTTGTGATTTTCCCTACTGCTTTGCTGTGCCTTTGTCTAGCCACAAGAAACAGTAACTAGATGATTATTAGTATTAAAACTGATATCTCCATGAGTTCCATATCAATTTTGTTTTAAAAAATTACATGAAAGATAATGGCAATTCCAAGTTCTTTTTTTCATTTTTTATGTACTCCTGGAAATCTAGCTATTTAATCTGAGTTCATTCAGCCAGACCAGAAGACAAAGATGCTAAGATATAATGTAATAAAGATCAATAGTGTTTATGGAATTTAACAGAATTAAAATTTTTCAACTTTCTGATTAATGTTTTACTGCACAAACAGTGATAAATAATGAGCTTGCATTGTAACAATCATAGAAGTGTCTATAAAAGACAAAATATGTAAAAATTAATGCCGTCTATTGAAGAATAGTACTTCAGGAGAACCAGTTCTGTGTTATTCTCCACCATGAAACACCTCTATGACATATAAAATTTATCCTCTACACTGGGCAGGAAGCATGGAATTAACATTTATGAAAAGCTACAGTACGCCAGGTATCAGAACAAGCACTTTACATATATTGTCTACTAATTATCATAATTTTTTAAATTATCTGATCTTGTATCTTTTATCATGGAACCATTTGGTTACTTGCATTTCTTCACCTTCAATATACTAGTTACCACTCATTAAATGCTGCCATGTCCCCACCACCATTCTAAATATACTTTTCTTTATAATGACACCTGAATTGACACATAATAGAAAGTATTGCTGTTATCACCCTTTTAAAAAATTAGAAAAATGAGGCTCAGGGAGGCCATGTCCCCAAGTGACCATGTATCTAGCAAATGACAAAGCTAGGTTCTTTAGAAGTTGGTAAGTCAGTGATATTACTCTTAACTTTACATTCCAAAGTCTATATAATATTCTGCCCATCTTCCATTTTATAGTAGATAGCCATAGGATCAAGCTTCTTTTTCCCACAACATATTAAAAAAAAAAAAAAAAAAAAAAACTTCCCTGAAGTTTAGGGTCCACATAGAGGTTAAATGGTCGATGTTTCTTTCCATAGTTGTTACACATTCTAGTGGGTGACATCACGCTCTCCTAGGTTACTTCTCCAAACCATGTTTCAGTAGGAGGGAGAATAGCAGGGTAGAAAGGACGCTGGCTGTGCAGTCAGAATTTCATTCAAATTCAGCTCTTCTGTTTATAAGCTGTGTCACTTTGGGCAATATATTTAATTTCCCTTAGGCTAGGTTACTTTTTCTTCTCATCGAAGATAATATCTATCTTGGAGAATTGCCAGGGGAATCAACTTAATACAAGTAAAATGGTTTAACACATCCTTTGCACTCAATAATTTTGGCTTTATTTTTATTTAGAATTAAGATTAAACTAGCAATTATGGTCATTATTCCTTAGAAATCTGAGAGAAAAATTTTCCCAAAAGTTGAGTCAGGTTTTATCAGATGCTCTATTTTTGGCTTCATGACTTACCATGCTTTGCCTAAGTCTGCCATACATTCCCTCACTCCTTTATTTGGCAAGTAAGATGACAGTTAAGCATTGAAAATGCCATTATTATTCCAGGCTCTGTGCTAAACAGCAGGGACTCTGAGGTACACAGGTTTGTTCACATGGTGTGGTGAAGTACAAGAGAAGTAAGCAAAGGCATTGGGTTCCATTAAAACCCGTGTTGAGACAGCATTACTCACGTCTTTCTGGTAAAGTGGTCTATACAAAACAGTTCCCTACATTTGGTTTCATCTATGATGTTAAGAAGTTTATCTATATGTCCTTCTAAGATCTATTTAATCTCTAAAATGCTATGCCCTTATAATCACATCGTAGTTGATGCTCTTTTACTGTTAACTTAAATGCTACTGGCTATGTTTTCACTCCAAGGATTATAGAATGTACTGGGAAAAAAATGCCAATTTGCAACCAGCATCACTTTGCACCCTTTCTACTTAGTTAAAGCTGTACATAATATTATGGTTTGAGTGCTGTCCAATTTAGCTGATGTCTGACTGAAAGTGTAAATTTCATAGCAGATCATTTGCCCTATTCTTCCCTAATGATTTCTGAGAACCTCTTATACTACCCCCTTTTCTTCTTCATTATTCCTATTGTTTCTCAAAATATCTTGTATTATTGTATTATCTGGTTCTTTCCCCCCTGCCTCAGATTTTATTAAAGTAATAATTTTTGCCACATATTTTGTTGACCTGGATGTGCCTGGATTTATGTAGCAGAATACTCAAGCAGTTGCAGTGTGAAAGCATGCTGGAATTTCAATCCATAATCCTTGGAACTCATAGAAAAAATTAAGGAAAAACAATTTGACATACTGTTGTATGTAAGCAAAGACAGAAGCTTCGTGACAAGCTTCCACAGTCCAGCGTACAGAAACCGTAAAAAAGCTTCCAGGATTGACCTTTTCTATTGTTCTCTAACTCCCATATTCTATTATTGTTTTCCTCTACTACATTTATAGCACATTTATTTATATCGTCTGCCTCTTATCCTAGTATATAAATTTCATGAAGAGTAGAAAGTCCAATTACTACATGTTATCATGATGGTCCTAAAATACTCAATGAATGAATGACATGATATGGATAGTGAAACATTGAAAATCTGATGAGATTAAAATGCTTGCATTGGAATTTGGAGACAAGTCTTCTAAAATAGATGTAATATTGATATTCTGAAGCAAAACAGTTTCACAATTGTTGTAGGATTTCAGAGTTGGAGGCAAGAGTCCTAATTTCCATATGTGGCTCCAACTTGGAATACATCACTTAACCTTGAAAAAAATATTTACTACCATGGAAATTTTATTGCTGCATTACCAAATAATGAGTAAGATGTAGAATGAAGACTGTGTTACCAAAGGTGTTATTCTTATTCTCAGTATAATCTTTTCACCAATTATTTCACTCATGAAATGATTTTCCATTGACTACCTTCACTGAGAACAGAGCTGTAGATGCAGAAAGGAATAAAGTATAACAATCACTGGTCTCGAGCACATTCTGGCTAGATTTGATGAGGAAGCCTCCACATGCAGGATGTGGAAAGGGTAGTATCTAGCTGGCTATAGCACACATTATGCCCTTAGCAAAGACTGGAGCAAGGAAAGGCAAGGAATCAGAGGTCTTCAAATAGAGACAATTAATTGAGTTTTTATAAGCTAAATAGAAGTAATGCAAAATGATTGAAATGAAATTTCAACATACCCACAATAACTCTTTTATTATGTGGACAAGCAGTTTCCATTAATTAAATTTAATTGGAAGCAATATGATTCATGCTCATGTCTGGGATCTCTGCTCCTATACTAAAGAACAACCTGTAATTCACAAACTTCCTTGTAAATGTAAATTTAAGCAATACTCCTGTTTCATGTAAACATTTCAGCAGCACGGTGCAAACAATGGACCATAATTTGAAGCTCCTGGTCCCTGCAGCTAATGATTTCTCTGTTTCTTTAGTGACTTCAAGTTCCAGAAGATGTCATCTGTACTCCTTATGATCATTTCCTTTTGACTAAATCGCTCTTTCTTATTTAAACTGCTTTCAGCATCCGCACCAAAATATTCCTCCAAAGAGATTCAATCTTCCTCCTTTACATTTTTCTATTTTTACTATTTCTCTCCCTGCCGCAGACATATTTGACCAGACTCTCCTGAAGGACAATATTTCTACCCTTATCTTATAAAGAGACTTGTTTTTCTAATGCTTTCTAATCAGCTTATCCTAGAATTTAAACTCAAACAAAGCAGAGTGTTTGTGTGTTTTGTTTATATCCCACATTTTCAGGACAATGTCAGATGCATACAGGCACTCTGTAAATACTTGAATAAATAAATTCTTTATTTTTTAGTAGTGTCTGATGGTTTTTGCACTTTTCTGCTTTCTTTCTGTTCTTTTTATTAAATATCAAATTATTTTTTTCAAGTTCATTGAGGATACGAAGAATAATGTTTTACTGTTTGCATTTGTTGTGTAAAGTCCTGCTCTCAAGAGGTGTGCCGTACACTGTAACTCCCCATAATATCAGATTATTTTAATGGCATAAAGTAAGAAAGAAAATTAAAATTTTGATAAAAAAGTGCTCACTGTAAAAAGTTTAGAAAACAAAATGCATAATCTCATTCTACCAAGATATAACTACTATTTACATATTTTTTTGTTACAGTACAACCTCTGTAAGTTGACCACCAAAAGGATTATAACACACTGGTCAACATACAGAGATAGTCAACATAAGGAACTTGGTCTACTCTACAGAAATGTACATATGGTGCATGTCCAGTCTATGAAAATTTGGTCAACTTAAGGAGGTAGTGAGTATAGGGAGGTGTTCTACTATGGAGGGTCTACCATAATTAGTTTACTTATAAGTGAAAATGACATTGTAATACGTAAGTAATTTACATTTTAGTATATACATTTTCAGTTGTTTTCTTCTATGCATGTAGATCAGATTAATATTAACAAAACTACAAATACATAGCTGAGATGGTAATAGAATAAACTCGGTGAAAGGGAAAAAGTCAAAATGAGATGGAAGACTTCTCACATGCTAAGTGACATAAGAAAAGAGCAGATTTTTACCTTGTTATTTAAGAGTGTACAGATATTAAAATATGATTATTGTACCTAACTTTCCGGGTGGAAACCACAGCCTCATTAATCACTCTAGGAATTTGAAAATTGATTTAACAGGCTGGCTTAGGAAGGTTGTCACAGTCAGGAGAGGCCACTTTAACAAGCTATCACAGACTGGGTGGCGTAAACAAGGAACATGTATTTCTTACAGTCCTGGATGCTGGAAGGCTGAGATAAAGTTGCCAGCATGATCAGGTTTTAGGGAGTGCTTTCTTCGAGGTTGCCAGCTTCACCTTGACTCATCATTCTAGCTCTCTGGCCTCTTTGTATAAAGGCACTAATCCCAGTCATGAGGGCTGCACCCTTATGACCTAATTACTTCACACAGGGTAGTATCATTACATTGGGTATTAGATTTCAACACCTGAATTTTGAAGGGAGACATTTAATCCATAGCAAAAATGAATAATTTACTGTAAGTCCACTTAGGATGATAAGGTGAACTGAAAAAATAGTGCTATTGTATAGCTGTTTTTTAAAATTATTTTTTAATTGCCATTAGAATTTAAAAGCAATTAAACAGTTTACTCTTTTTTTTTTTTGCAGTTTTAGGCCAGGGCTGGGTTTGAACCCACCACCTCTGGCATATGGGGCTGGTGCCCTACTACTTTGAGCCACTGGCACTGCCCAAACAGTTTACTTTTAACATAATTGGAATTATTGTTACTTAATCAATGAATAGATAATCTCCTCTGAAACTAAATGAGCTAAATTGACCAATGTCATCACTATAATTTATAAGAGCTATTTTTATAAATTCCCTAGGGTCTACACCTGTAAGTTTATTATAGTAATGTACTTATATTTTCAGTAAGATAACTTGATATCTTTTCTCCAATGTATTAATATTGTTAATAAGGAATATATGGCCTTTATTTAACCATCATTTTAACCTTGAATTCCCAGTTTCAATACCAAACTGTACCTTACTAGTTGTTATTTTTGTGAAGGTAAATCCCAGGTCATGAATTATAAGAGTGTATGTAACAAGTACACTTCCACCCTCCATCAACATTTAACTTTCCTACTGTCCAAATATTTATTATCTTATCTAATAACTCACATCTACTCCAAACTATCCAACAATGTCTTTTTTAAAATCATTTCTATGAAAAATACTCCTAGTTACCTTCGGGGTATGACTGAAAACCACTTGGTGAAGATTAATACAGTAGTTGAAACCCAAAGAACAACAATGCCTTGTTCTCTGTTTTGTAACCATATGACATTGAGCAAACAACTCATTTTCCTAGGTTTTCCTGGGCTGAGACCTGACAAATGAGGCCAACTCTTAAGTTCTCCTCTGATTCTTACATTTTATAATCCCATCATAAATCATTCCAAATTACAGTGATCCTCAGGGTTCTGTGTAGTTACATGTATTTTGTGCTTTTATTTTTGTTGTTGTCATAATTTTTCACTGTATATGTTCTATAACCATTTTATTGGTAGGGGACCCTTCATCTGTCCTTTGTAATGATGTCTAATCTTTAGCAATTAAATTTGTCAAGCTAATATAACTTATGACCTCCTTTGTACTACAAAATTTGACATAAAATTCGCACAACTAGAACCTCAGCTATGAAAATTTCAAATAATTCAATTTACCTATTATGAATGGAATTTTATTTGCCAAAATTTTTCTAATGGTTTGGATTTTTCCTGAACCAATGGTTTATAGGATCATTGAAATAAAAAAAGAAAAAACTTGGTATTTATATTTGTGCTGAACTTCGATTCATGTTCCTTGTCTCATAATGCATCCTGGCATGGGACATGTGATTGAAGGATACTTCTGACAAACAGCTGCTCAGAGAGGAGGGTGTATAATCTCAGCCATGTTTAGAAAAGAAAGTTTCCCACCTGGACAAACCCTCAGCCTGTTATGTAGTCATCCTATGTGTTGTCAGTGTCATCCAAGACACTCAAAACTGGATGGACACACAGACTATATTAGTGCTTTGAACCTGCTGTTTAAAGATAGGCTACAGTCACCTGGTTCCATTAGTTCATGAATGATGACCTTTTTTAACAAGACCCTTAAATTGGCTTTGAAAGAGAGCGCTAAAATGGGGTTTAATAAAACACAGAAGCAGGAAAATTGAAAACAGGAAAATGTAAGGACTTGAAGGCATTCTTCTGTGGCTGCTGCTGTATTGAGTAAGCTAGTTTTAAATGACCCAGTAAAAAGTAAAGTAACAACCAAAGAGTAATGAATATTATAAAAGAATTTTTTACTTTAGAAAATATTTTGAGGTCTTTATTAGACTAAAATAGAATAATTCAGTTTCAATACCATAACAAAATGTGCATTGGGTTCAGACAGGATATAGGTTTATATGAATCATAGGTACTTGATATAAGCTTAGTGATAATGAGGGTAGTGATAATTTTGAATATGAGAATATGTGAAAATAGAGCACTTTAAAAAGAATTTGCCTCCTTGTGTTCAGAAAGCTATACTTACCCCATTTTTAAAAATCTAAATATTGGGCTCGGCGCCTGTGGTTCAATCGGCTAAGGCACCAGCCACGTACACCTAAGGTGGCGGGTTCGAATCCCCAGCCTGGCCTGCCAAACAACAATGATGGCTGCAACTAAAAAAAATGGCCGGGCGTTGTGGCGGGCGCCTGTGGTCCCAGCTACTTGGGAGGCGGAGGCAGGAGATTCGCTTGAGCCCAGGAGTTGGAGGTTGCTATGAGCTGTGATGCCATGGCACTCTACCCAGGGGGATAGCTTGAGCCTCCGTCTCAAAAAAAAAAAAAAAGAATTTAGAACCTAATACGGCGCCTAGCACATAGGAAGGCAATAAATATAGTCAATCTTCCATATCAGTGGGTTCTGTACCTTGGATTGAACCAACCTCAGGTTGAAAATATTCAGGAAAAAAAATAACAATGTAACAAGAAAAATAATATAAATAAAAAAAATAACAACTCTTTATTGGGTCTGTTTTTAAATAATTAGGTTTTCACATTTGTATTAGGTATTATGAAGCAATGTAGAGATTTAATGTATACAAGAGGATGTATGTGCCTTATATGTAAATATTGTACCATTTTATTTTATTTTAAAATTTTGGAATATGTAGTATTACAGTGATACAAATGTTTTGATTACATAGTTTTTTTTGATATTATACCATTTTATATAAGAAACTTTAGCATCTGTGAATTTTGGTATAGGGAGGGGCGGGTTCCTAAAGCCAATTCCCTGAAGATACCTAAGGACAATTAAATTTGTAGAATGAGGAATGAAATGGAATTTCTTTTGGTCTGCTCCATTTTGAAAAATAATTTACTAATAGCAATAAAAAAGCTTTTCTTGAATAGGACAAAAACAAAACCAAAAATATCCAAGTAATATAATTTCTAGAATATGTATTAAAATCACTTTAACTTTAGTCCAGTGCACCATCTTAGTGTATCACTGACATTATGAAATGATACCCTGGCTGGGTGGGGTGATTCACCTATAATCCCAGCACTTTGAAAGACTGAAATAGGAGGTCAGCTTGAGGTCAGAAGTTCTAGACCAGTCTGAACAATACAGTGAGACCTCTATCTCTACAAGAATGGGAAAAAAACACCACAGGTACTCACTATTAAATTAGAACTAATCAGTTAACACCCATGTGCACTTCTGGTAGTAAAACTTAAGAGAAGCAGCACCTGTGGCTCAAGTGGCTAAGGTGCCAGCCACATACACCTAAGGTGGCGGGTTCAAATCCAGCCCTGGCCTGCCAAAACAACAACGATGGCTGCAACCAAAAAATAGCTGGGCGTTGTGGCAGGGGCCTGTGGTCCCAGCTACTTGGGAGGCTGAGGCAGGAGACTTGCTTGAACCCAGGAGTTGGAGGATGCTGTGAGCTGTGATACCACGGCATTCTACCCAGGGGGAAAGCTTGAGGCTCTGTCTCAAAAACAAAACAAAATGGCTAGACGCCTGTGGCTCAATCGGCTAAGGCGCCAGCCACGTACACCTAAGGTGGCGGGTTCGAATCCCCAGCCCGGGCCCGCCAAACAACAATGATGGCTGCAACCAAAAATTAGCCGGGCGTTGTGGCGGGCGCCTGTGGTCCCAGCTGCTTGGGAGGCGGAGGCAGGAGACTTGCTTGAGCCCAGGAGTTGGAGGTTGCTATGAGCTGTGATGCCATGGCATGCTACCCAGGGGGATAGCTTGAGGCTCCGTCTCGAAACAAAACAAAACAAAAAAAACTTTAGGGAAAACAAGCAGGTGGGAGGGGTATTTAGGGAAAACCACACCTAATGGGTACAGTGCACACTCTCTGGGTGATGGGCACACTTACAACTGACTTAAACTGTATGTAAGCAATTCATGTAACCACAACATTTGTACCACCACAATATTCTGAAAAAATTTTTAAAAATTAGCTGGGCATAGTGGTGTTGTGGGCCTGTAGTCCCAGCTACTCGGAGAGTGAGGCAGGAGGATCACTTGAGCCCACAAAACGCTAAAGCACTTTTTTCTTTTAAAATTATAGCTTTTAGAATTATAGTATTTTAACATTTAACATAGTATTATGTGCAACCAAAACTTTCTAGACTTCTTCAATTCATCTTTCTTTCAGAGAGAAACCTAAATATTTAAAAACAGACCCCAAACAGTGATTGCTGACCTCGTATCTACTAGCTCCCAAATCAGAACTCCCTGAATTACTTCTCTACAGCCTTACATTTTGGTCACAGATACATTTTTTTTTTTTTTTTTGGAGACAGAGCCTCAAGCTGTCCCCCTGGGTAGAGTGCTGTAGCATTACAGCTCATAGCAACCGCCAACTTGTGGGCTCAAGCGAGTCTCCTGCCTCAGCTTCCCAAGTAGCTGGGACCACAGACGCCTGCCACAATGCCCAGCTACTTTTTTGGTTGCAACCATCATGTTGTTTGGCTGGCCTGGGCTGGATTCGAACCCGCCACCTTAGGTGTTATGTGGCTGGCGCCTTAGCTACTTGAGCCACAGGCGCCGAGCCCACAGATATATTTTATATGTATTTTGTCATTTTCAAGGAAAAACTTTTGACTTAAAAATGTATTGAATAATGAATGTTAAACTCTACAAGGATTTTTGATGAAAGACTTAAATAGTTTACCTTTGTGAAGATGGCCAGGGGCATGCCGTACTGGTCCTCTTCCAAACCCGAAATGAGCCCTGGTATCAGGACCACCTGTCCTGTATTAGCTTGAGGTTGTACAGTAATTGGAGGACTCTCCGAGGGAACAGAGTCTTTTGGAAATAAGTTTGTCTCGTCCGACCCTACCTGTTCCCTTTCTTTCAAGTTAGGGTCCTCTAAGACACTAGGATCCAAGGTCTCCCAGTCACTTTCTGAAGATTCTGGAGATGGGCGAGACGGAGGTTTCAAATATTGATTGCTGTCATTGGGTTCCTGACCTTTGCTGCTGTTATCTACTTGGAACGAAGTCTCTTTGGTCTTGACGGTAGAATCTGCTCCAAGGTTTCCTGACATGATTTTCTTGACACTTCCCAAGTTGGTATTTGAAGTGTCAGAAGCAGATGCAGAAACAAACTCAGATGGAGGTGGATTATTTTCCTGAAGCCCACCCTCTTCAGACATACTCTTCCGTGGCCTGTACTGAGAACAGTCACTGAGGCCATGTTCAATCATGCCTAAAATATATAAGATTAGAGAATGGTTTGGTTTTTAATAATACGAAAAAATTAACAGCTATAGATGGTTTTACATAGTGAAACTCTTATATAAAAATATTAATAAAATGATTACACACATTTTAACTTAAAAAAAGGAAAAAGAGGCTTGGCGCCTGTGGCTCAAGTGGCTAAGGTGCCAGCCATATACGGTGCCAGCTGGTGGGTTCAAAGCCAGCCTGGGCCTGCCAAACAGTAATGACAGCTGCAACCAAAAAATGGCCAAGTGTTGTGGCAGGTGCCTGTCGTCCCAGCAACTTGGGAGGCAGAGGCAGGAGAATCACTTGAGCCCAGGAGTTGGAGGTTGCTGTGAGCAGTGATGCCACAACACTCTACCGAGGGCAACAGCTTGAGGCTCTGTTTTAAAAGAAAAAAAAGTAAAAAGAATATAAAGAAAACACATACAATGGAGAAACTTATTGCTAAAATGAAAATTTCACATTAAAAATACACTATTGCCTCTGAGCTGGTGCCTTAAAAAAGAAATGTTAACCTTGATCCTTGAAAATTTTTATTATTGAAAGTTTAAGTTCCAGTACAAATTAAACAAAGGAAAGAGCAGATGCTGCTATCCTCTTACCTGGAAAAAGGGATAACACGGTCATCAGTGCACCCACCAATTTATTCACTGGAGATATATAAAAAAGAACCTGAAATAGATTCAATCAAAATTAAATTAGAAAATCCAAGAGACCATGATAGATTAAAAAAAAAAAAAAGAAGAGGGGAGAGGAGAGGGAAAAATTCTTTACAAAAGATAATAAATGTAGAAGTAATGACAGAAAACCGCCATTTAATATCCACCATGATTCAGGTAAAAATTACCAATGGATGCCATAACTATAGTGCAAGTTTGTTGGTTAACAGGAATCTCACAATGTCTCAAATTTATCATCCCACGGATTACTATTGCAGTGGCAACCACACCTTAACCAAATTGTCAAACTTGGCATCACCAATAATAGTACTACTACTAATTTTTTTTTTTTTTTGAGACGGAGCCTCAAGCTATCCCCCTGGGTAGAGTGCCATGGCATCACAGCTCATAGCAACCTCCAACTCCTGGGCTCCAGCGAGTCTCCTGCCTCCGCCTCCCAGGTAGCTGGGACCACAGGCGCCCGCCACAACACCCGGCCATTTTTTGGTTGCAGCCATCATTGTTGTTTGGCGGGCCCGGGCTGGGGATTCGAACCCGCCACCTTAGGTGTACGTGGCTGTCACCTTAGCCGATTGAGCCACAGGCACTGAGCCCGCAAGAAGCTACCTTAATGTATCTATCTACCAATAAAGGCTGTGCAGTATGGTAGCCTCCAGCCATGTGTAGCTACTGAGCACATGAAAAGTGGCTGGTCCCAGTGGAGATGCATGCAGGATGTGTAAAATGCACACTGAGTTTCAGAGACTAAATGCAAAAATAAGAATGTCAGAGATTTCATTATAATGCTTAAGTATCATGTTGAAATTATCATGTTAGATTTATTGAGTTTAGTAAAATATATTAAAAGTAATGTTACCCGTTTCTTATTACTTTTTTCTTTTTTTTGAGACAGTCTGACTCTGTTGCCCCACTCTAGTGCTGTGGCATCAGCCTAGCTCACAGCAACCTCAAACTCCTGGGTTCAAGGGAACCTCTTGCCTCAGCCTCACAAGTAGCTGGACCACAGGTGTTTACCATAACACCCAGCTAATTTTTCTATGTTTAGTAAAGATAGGGAAGGGTCTCACTCTTGCTCAGGATGGTTTCGAACTCCTGAGTTCAAGGAATCCTCCTCCCTCTGCCCTGCAGAGTGCTATGATTACAGGTAGAAGCCACCACTTCTTTCAATGTGACTAGATAGGAAATTTCTAGTAATATATGCAGCTTACATTGTATTTCTATTGAAACATACTGATGTAACCCACCCTTCCTCACCCCCTACACTAATGCCATACTTAGTTCCACCTAAGTAAACCTTTAATGATCTCTCATCTAGTTTCTATTTTATTTAATGATGGAAACAGGCATTTTTCAGGTCCTCTACACAAAGAGTTTGTGTCTGAATTGCAGAGAACTCTTACTCTAAGCAGACGTCAGCTGGTCTTTTATACACAAGACCCTTCCCGAACTGAATCTCACGTGACTCTTCCTGTGGGCTATGTCTGCCAGGTATTTTCAACCTCTGGGTCTTATTTTCAGACATGCCAAGAATGAGCAGAAGACTAAAATGTGGCACCAATTAAGAGCGTGGGCTTAGGGGTCAATGAGCCGGTTTGAATTCCAGCTCCACATTTATTATCTATCTGACCCCGGGCAAGTTACTTAATCTCCCTTCTTCTCTAGTACCTCATTTATAAAATGATGATTGTAATAGAGCAGAGAGATCATGAGGGTGTTGGTGAAGATGAGTAAGTCACAGTGCCTGGTAAATGATAAGCACTCAAGACTCAAGAAATGATAGCCAAAACATTTACCAACCTCCTTTAACAGAAAAATAAAAGCTCAAGGAACTTCAGCTATTTGCTCCAAATCACACAAACCATCAGCAGCAGTGCTGGGAACTAACAAGCAAAAGGTACTTTTTCAAAAACTGGTAAGAACACTTGACATGAGACCTATACTCTTTTTTTTTTTTTTTGCACTTTTGGCCAGGGCTGGGCTTGAACCCACCACCCTCAGTATATGGGGCTGGTGCCCTACTCTTGAGCCACAGGCACCGCCCCTGAGACCTATACTCTTAACAAGATTGTAAGTGTATAACACATTAATATTGACTACAGGTGCAACGCTGCGTATCACATTTCTCTAGAGCTTATTCCTCTTGCTTGACTCACACTTTATGACTGTTGATTCCCCATTTCCCTCTCCCCAAAAGGTGCATTTTTAAAAAATCACCTCTGCCTGCATTCCATCTGGTCAAAGGTCAAAGGGCAAGATGTTTTAGAAGAGAATGATCTTAGCAATAGTCCAACTTGTCACATTAACTCAAATCACACTGATAGTCTAGGAATCACCTGTTCACATGTAGATGCCACCGGAGTTTCTAGAATGGAGTGTCTTCCCACATTCCCTACTCTCCTTTCCCAAGTGGATGTCTTGATATTATTTCAAGTCAGTAAACTGGCATGATGGTGGTCCAGCACGAGGAAATAGCATTTCACGTGGGTATTTCTTGCATTGCACCATCTCTGATCACATCTAGTTACTACTGAAAACCATCATTGTGAGAACAGACAAGAAGTCCTAGTGATAAGTCCCAGCAAGCCTGCACCCAGTACAAACACCAGCCTGCCACTGGGGTGATGGGCCCTCAGATAAGGTCGGTGTTCCAACCCCTGCCAGGTAAGCTAATGAAGAGAACATAGGCTCATAGGTTGCCCACTACAGCTAAACTCCCAGCCAAGAAGTGTTTCCTTTCCTAACCTACCAACCACTTTCTCTCATTGAAAGCAAATGAGCAGGCAAAGCACCGCTACTTAGAGGAATAAACAATCATCATAAAACCAGCCAGGGCTACAGCAAGGAAAGACTTTTAATGAACCACATGTGTGGGTTAAGTTAAAATTCATAGCGACACCATGAAATTCAATATGCTATAAAAACTTATGGTACACATTTAAATTTTATTTGGAAAGAAAACCATACTGACAACATTAAGGAGACATACAAATGATGAGAGTGAGAGTCTATAATAAGAAAAATGTTATCAGAATCATTCAGGTTTTCACACTCTTTGGCTTTCTCTATGAGGCTTTTCTGAAATAAGCCTAAAATAGGGACTATGTTTCAGACTTAAGTAACTTTCTTAGATTTTTAATTCGGCTACAAAAGAATCCTTTACAGTCCTCTCAACAACAACAAAAATTAACCTTTTTTAAATGGTCTTTATTGAGAAAATAGTGCTATTAATGAGCTGTAGCTGGGCTGTCTCCAGCAGGGGTGTGGAAGGCTTGGGATTCAGGCCTTTCTTACAGGTTCCCGGATGTCGAATGTCAAGTATGAGAACTAGTAGCTTCCTGGGAGCACGGGATGAGGATTCTCTCCACAGGCAGAACTAAACTGGGCCACACAGCACTGCATGGACATCTCTACGACACACTGACATGACTGTTGTGGTCCCCAAGCCTCTGAAGCTCTTGAAGTGCCCTGCAGAGACAGATGGCTACTGCTAGTACCAAGTGCACACAGGAAGGAGAGAACAGATGTGAAAAGTTGACCTTGGCTCAACCTCAGAGGGTGGATTGCAGCCTCCTGCCGGCCTCCCTCCAACTACCCTAATATGTGGTATTCTGGCTTCTCCCCCGCCTGCTTACACAGACGAGGAGCAAAACTACCTCCATTGCTTCTGCATGTGCCCTCTGAGAGCAGGTGAAGCAGAGGCCCCCACAGCAGCCCCGGATCCCTGAGGTCTATCTCTGCAGGGATCAGATCGATAGCTGTGACCTCATTCACACTATAGGCAAAAGACGCAGGTCTGTGTCCTGAAAGGTCCGCTAGGAGCAAGCACAAGTCCAGCACCAGAGAGAAAGATGCCGTGATGGCCCCAGCTGGGCACTACACTTACACATCAGCATCTTATGCCAAGGTATTCTGACAGACCATCACCTTCTGCTTATACAAGGCTGGCCCTGACAGGTAGCAACATGCAGGAGTGAGTACAAAGAAAACACTTCTCAAGCTACTCTATAAAGACCTCTCTGATCATACAAAGATAACTCAGAAGGTAAACTGAGGCAGAGACTGTGATCACTCTCCTAGTATGCATTCCTTCCTTTTTCCTTTTAATAATTACAGCCCACATCCCCACCCCCAGCTTTTAGCAGGGCATTCAGCCACCCCACCAGGGACTGTATTGTCCAATCTCATTTATGTTTAGAGGTGTGACCAAGTGGCCAACCTCTTGCAAAAGGTGCCTGACCAAAAGCAAAATGTTTGAATTCTCCATTTGGCCATTAAAAATCATTAGGAATGCACTCCTCTTTCTTCTCCCCTTCCTGCTAGGTGGGAATAGGTGACAACAGATAGCCTGGGTTGACCCACACTAGAAGCCTGTGCTAATGATCAAAGAGACACCCAGCCAGCTCTACTTGGTCACCCCTGGGTCCTCTGTGACGGAAGAACAGACTTATGCCTCATTAAGACAATGGTCTCTTTGTTACAGCATCTAATCTGAGCTGAACTAAATATACTCTTCCAGTCTACAAAGTGGATGTTTTGTTTGTTTTTTGAGACAGAGTTTCCAGCTATCACCCTGGGTAGAATACCATGGCTCATACCTCACAGCAGCCTCCAACTCTTAGGCTGAAGTGATCCTCTTGACTCAGTTTTTCTATTTTTCATAGAGACAGAGTCTCTTTTGCTCAGGTGGTCTCAAACTTATGAGCTCAAACAATCCACCCACCTCAGCCTTCTAGAGTGCTGGGATTACAGGCATGAGTCACTGTGCCCAGCTGGGTGTTCTAAAAATCACATGTAATTCAGTGAGAATCTCTTGAATCTCTTCCTAGGAAGAGAGCAATGAGAAAGTGGGTTCAGATGGTCCTTCTCCCAGTGTGCAAGCAAGCTCCACTGGTCAATGACCAGTTTTAGCTCCTCTTCTTTTCAAGGGGCACTGGCCCAAGAGCCTAAGCTTTTGGGGGTAGGGAAGACTGGCATATCTATATAGTGTCCTGCAGAAAAATAGAAGAGCAGCTTCCCACATGCTTCAGAACGGGGGCCGTCCATGACCACCTTCCTTCAAACCAGAAGAAATGCCAGAAGCAGTAGCAGTCACTGGTTCTATTGACTGAGCACATACTATGTTCCTGGGAAAATGGCAATTATTTCACATATATTATGGGTATGGTAAAACATTTTACTTTGAAATAACTTCAGACTTAGGGAAACACTGCGAAAACAGCACAGAGAGTTTCTATATACTCACCCAGTTTCCCCTAAGATCCATATCTTACATAAAAGTAGTATAGCTATCCGAATCAGGAGATTCACATTGATAAAATCCTATTATCTGTATCTGTAAACCTAGTTTGAGTTTTACTAGTTTTCCCCATGACTTCCTTTTTCTGGTCCAGAATCCCACGTTACACTTAGCTGTCAGGACTTCTCCATCTTCTTTAATCTGAGCTACTCATGAAGCCCAGGCTAATTGTTCTCAAAATGTCCCTAGTATTTTTCTAGATTGAGGTTTGTTGGGGGAGGGGGGCAGGGCTGGGTTCGAACCCGCCACCTCCAGCACGTGGGGCCGGCACCCTACTCCTTTGAGCCACAGGCACTGCCCTCTAGATTGAGTTTTTATGCACTTTTGGCAAGAATACCACAAAGGTGATTTTGTACCTTCTGAATGCATCATATTTGGTGGCACATGTTAGGTAATTATTCCCGGTGACATTAACTTGACCACAAGATTATGGTGGTATCTGTTGGTTTCTCTACTGTAAAGCACTATTTTCTCTTTGTGATAAATAAATACCCTATGGGAAGATGCTTTAAGACTATGTAAATATCCTGTTTCTCGTCATACTTCATCCGTAATTCTCATATATATAAGTGGTTCCGACTTGCAACAATTATTACTATAATTCCCCCTTATTACTCCTGTATTTATTAATTAGACGTCTACTGTAAGAAGAACTGCTCCTCTCCCCACTCCATTTGTTTATTCCATTATTTATATCAGCATGGATCCTGATGATTTATCTTATTCTATGAATTATAACCCAATACTATCAACATAATGGTTTTTGTTGCTGCTGTTGTTGCTGAAACAGGGTCTCTGTCACCCTGGGTAGAGTACAGTGGTATCGTCAGAGCTCACTGCAACCTCAGACTGCTGGGCTCAAGCGATCCTCTGGCCTCAGCCTCCTGTGTAACTGGGACTACAGAGTGAAACTCTGTCTCAAAAAAGGGAAAAAAAGAAAGAAAAATAAAAAGCCTTGCCTAAAGTCAGTCAGCAAGTCAGTAACAGAGATGCAAAACCAGTCTGCTGACATACAAGTTCTTAATTAGCAAATGATCCAGCCATTAGGTTAAAAAAAGTGATCTCAAAAAAAAGTGATGTCATCATCACTGAGGAAAAGAAAGAGTGTAAGCCACCAACTAAGTAGGCATATACTAAAACAGAAGAGGAGAAGAATCTCTGAAGCTCTTTGTTTCAACAACCAGAATTACTCCATAATTCCTTGCCATCTTCCCAGATAGGCGCCCCCCTCATAGAGGACATAACGCATCAGCGCCTACCCAAAGCACTCATGAGGTCCGGGGGCAATGCTGCCAGCACGCAGAGTACTAACTGCCCACAGCGATAAATAGCAGCATTCATGATCTAAATGAGGCTTCAAAAATTAAGCTGTTTCAGAGGTTATTCAATTTTAATAAGATTTCACTTTCCCAACTACTAAAATCTTTGCTCTGGTTTGCAATTTTTTAAAGGCTGTTTAAATAACCAAGGTTCTCACTTTGTGTGACTGTTCAGTGAGAATGATTCAGATTTTAATTCAAACAACCAAGAGGCTCCAAGGAAGCCTCCTTTATGCTCTCAATGTTGTGCCTGACTTTCCCTCTGATTTTCACCTTCACTGACAAAATTCGTAATTATTATTACTTCAACTTAAAAAGGTGCTCAGGGTCTGATGTATCAATCTCAGCTTCAAGACCAATCTCTCACGCTCATACTTTAAAAGAACTGACACTGGGCTTATTATTTCTTTAAAAATGTACTATGCAAGTTCTTTCATGCAGGTATTTCCAACTCCTTCTTTGGGGTGTGCCTTTATTAATTTATTTATTTTTGGAAACGAAGTCTCACTCAGTCACCCCAGGGTTGAGTATGCTGGTGTTATAGCTCACAGCAACCTCAAACTCTTGAGCTCAAGTGGTTCTCTTGCCTCAGCCTTCTGAGTAGCTGGGACTACAGGCACCCACCACAATGCCAGGCTATTTTTTAGAGACGGGATCTCACTCTTGCTCAGGGTGGTCTCACACTCCTGACCTTAAGCAATCCGCCCACCTTGGCCTCCTGGAGTGCTGGAATTATAGGTGTGAGCCATTGCGCCCAGCCCTGGGATGCACCTTTAAAATTCACAAGCTACCAAGACATTACACCTGTTATCCCTTTCTGGGAATTTGTAAAACTCACCTCATATCTAATCTTTGTGCTTTCATCTACAGAATGCCCTTCCAGAAGCTTATGGAGCTTCATAGATATGACAACTTTTATCAGGAGCTGAAAGAAAATTAGTTAATATGGGCTGGGCACAGTGGCTCATGCCTATAATCTCAGCACTCTGGGAGGCTGAGGGAGGTGGGTTCCTGAGGTCACACATTCCAGACCAACCTGAGCCAGAGTGAGACCTTGTCTCTAAAAATAGGTGGGCATTGTGGTGGGCGCCTGTAGTCCCAGCTACTCAGAAGGCTGAGGCAAGAGAATCATTTGAGCCCAAGAGTTTGAGGTTGCTGTGAGCTATGAAGCCATGGCATTCTACTGGGGCAACAAAGTGAGACTCTGTCTCAAAAAAAAGAAAATTAGTTAATACGACTAAAAATTGCCTGGGATTTCACGTTCTCCCACCTTCATGCAAGTATTCAGTCATAGGTGTATTTAGTTACATGATTTGAAATAACTAATGAATGATTTTTCTCTTCTATGTATATCCAACTAACAAATTAAGCATTCTTGCTCTTACATATAAGACATAAAAGTCAACAATGCAGATTGCAAAGCAAGGTATGTTAAAATGGCAAATGTAGAGCAAATTCCCATGGACCAGTTACAGATGCCAAGCACCATTACACCTGCCACCTCATTTAACAGTCAGGAAGTATCTGCCAAATATTCAAGTATCTTCCTTTAACAAAATTCTCTTTGAAGTCCCCAGGGTCAAACAGGCCCTCCCAAGATCACCCAGCAAGAAGGGAAGAGCAGCTCTTTCCCAAGGGGTCTGGTTACCAGCTTACAATAATGACAAAGGCTGTGGTAGCAATATTTAATAATTACTGAGAACTTACTGAGTGCCAAGTACTGTTCTAAGCTCGACATCTGCCTTTGTCCACTGATTGTCCAAAGGAACCTAAGAAGCAACACTATCATTATCTGCACTTGTATCTGGGGAGTCTGAAGTGCTCTGCCTATGGAGGTTGGGAGGTCACTGGCCCCACGCACACAGAGCCAGGAATTGAACCCTAGCAATCTGCTTACAAACCCTGAATGCTAGCTCTGCCCACACTGCTATTAAACCACTTTCCTCCCCTCCAGGAAAGATAAAATCTTGCCTTGGATTCAGGGAAGGAGGACAGGAGAGCCTGTGGCCTGGTTCCCTTAGCCCTCCAGGGAGCCTCTGCAGGAGCCCCACCCCCACACCTCCCGGCTTTGCCAGGACTTAGAGTCAGGGATTTATGTCCAACTCTTCATTTTCCCTCAACCAACAAATGTTCACAGATAAGACTTCCTCTCTACCCACCCCGCAAAAACGATCCTTGCTGGAAAACTTAAAAGAACTCAAATGCATGATTCTGGATGACCATTCTTCATCAGCATTTCTCCACTTACTTCTTATAGCTGAGAGCCAAACAGAAATTGCAAGGGTCATTTCTTCTTTCGATACATATTTACTGAGTATCTGCTACGGGCGAGCAGTGACAAAACCAGAACAAGTCCCTGCTCTCCACGCAACTTTATTGTTAAGTGTGGAACACGAGCAAAGAGCAAATAACATAACACTACATCAGGCAATGAGTCAGTAATAAGTACTGTCTAAAAAACAAAGTGAGTGGCTCGGCGCCTGTAGCTCAGTGGTTAGGGTGCTGGCCACATATACTGGGGCTAGGGGGTTTGAACCCAGCCCGGGCCTGCTTAACAATGACAACTACAGCTACAACCACAACTACAATAATAACAAAAATAAATAAATAAAAAACAAAGTGAGGCAAAGGGACTGAGAGTGATGGGCAGGGGAGCTCCTTTAGAAAGAGTGGTCTGGGCTCAGTGCCTGTAGCTCAGTGGCTAGGGTGCCAGCCACATACACCAGAGCTGGCAGGTTCAAATCCAGCCTGGACCTGCCAAACAACGGCAACTACAACAAAAAAATAGCTGGGCGTTGTGGTGGGCACCTGTAGTCCCAGCTACTTGGGAGACTGAGGCAAGAGAATCACTTAAGCCTAAGAGTTTGAGGTTGCTGTGAGCACACCATGGCACTCTACCCAGGGTGACCTAATAAGACTCTGTCTCCAAAAAAAAAAGAAAGAAAGAAAGAGTGGTCTGGAAAGATCTCTCTAAGCTGGGAGCATTTGGGTAGAGGCCTGGAGGAAGTGAGCGGCAGCCATGTGGACAGCTGTGTGGGGAGCAGCAAGTACAAAGGCCTTAGACAGGAATGTCTTGGCACGTGGAGGCCAAGGTCTCAGGTCACCCATGTGGCTCATTTTCAAGATTAAAATCACCAGAATGGAATTTCTCAAACCACTCATTAGCCACATCCTTTCCACTTTATTTTGAGCGGTCTGTGCTGCACTGGTTCCAAGATAGAATGCATACTTGAATATGACGCCAATTTTTGACTTATCTGTGGTTTTACAAAAATTGCTCTTAAAAAATGTGAAAGATAATCACAAGCCAAGAATGAGGCTGTACCTTCACAATAAAAATAAAACAAGAAGTGTCAAAGTGAAATATCAGAGACACCAGCTGTCAAACTTATACTTAGGGAAATTGAACATTTCACACTTAATAACCTAATAGGAAGACAAGGTTTGGCTAAATTCAGAACCAAATTCCAGTAGGAAAGTAAGAGGCACTGGCTGGCCACGGTGGTTCATGCCTATTCTCTTGGTACTCTGGGAGGCCATGGTGGGAAGATTGCTTAAGTTCAGGAGTTTGAGACCAGCCTGAGTAAGAGCAACACACCCATGTCAACTACAAATAGAAAAACTCACTGGGTGTCCTAGAGGCACCTATAGTCCCAGCTACTCAGGAGGCTGAGGCAGAGGATCGCTTGAACACAGGAGTTTGAAGTTGCTATGAGATATGTTAAAGCCACGGCACTCTAGCCTAGGCAACAGAGTGAGACAGTCAAAAAAAAAAGGAAGGAAGAAAGAGGGAGGGAAGGAAGGAGGGAGGGAGGGGCACTGAGGACTACATAAGAAATAATTTAGGAATTAGAATATAGATGCTGAGCCATGATGTAATAATGCATTAGTAACCTCATTTTTTTTTTTTTTGTACCAAGAGTAACACAGAGGAGAAAGAGGGAGAAATTACACATGTAGCTTAAAAAAAAGGCTGCAGACAATGTTGGGGGGCCTGACCCAGCCACACACAAACCCTCTTCCCCTCCTCCTCTCTTCCTAAGACAAAGACTCAAAAGATCCGGCCAACCCCACCCACCCCAGAAGTTGGGCCAAAAGACCCTAACCTGATAGGCAACTGTGAAATTCTCCTGTCCCCATCACGGCCCCATATGAAAGTTGTCTCTAACTGCCCCTGGCTGCAGATGCCACCTTTGCACTCCCAGGCAGGTCACCCTCCATTTTCCATAAACCTGGCCTGAACATCTACCCTGGGCCTTTGTCTCTGGGTGCCCCCAGCTTATACCTTACAGACTCTGTTAGTAGAGTAACAGCCCTGATGACCACAAGTTTCATCAGGGATCAGTCACCTGAAAGCAGGCAATTCCTGGGGAGCAAGGAGCCACGACTTTGTGCTCACCCAGTATACCACCAACACTACCCAGTCTCATTTCACTCTCATCATCCCAGCAGGTCTGACAGGAGATTAGAGGGAAGGGAGGGAAGAAGAGGCACAGGGCAGACATTTCACACAGAAGTCGCTGGGTCTAGGGCAAGACAAGGGGAGCCTGTGACCAGGGCAAGCCCCACAGGGATGCCAGGATCCTGTCAGGTGTCATGTTTGGAGATTGTGGTCCCAGAATGTAGCCAGTTGCCTTAGCAACAGTATCTCTACCCAAGGTGATAAATTACCCTGCTGTCTAACAAATTCAGTTCATTTCTTAAACAATCAGTGTCCTGGAAATAATATGAGAACAAGCAAATACCAAACAAGCGAGTTGCAAGGGCAAGTCAATCACCAGGTTTTCTCTAAAGTCCCCACGCCTGGGAACATGCTAGAGCCTGGGGCCAGGAAAGAAGGGTTTGCAAAAGAGCTACTACATTCAAAATTTCAAATTCAATAAAAAGAAAAATGATAGACAATAAAAAGATACTTGAAAACAACCCTACCTCCCTCTCTGACCATTTTAACTAAATTCCTCAGATTGTTCTCTATCCCTCCCCTCACTTAACTTCATAAAACCTGACATTTATTAATTATTTGATTTCTGTTCCTGTCTGTTCCACTAGATTTCAAGGTTCTTGGGAGCAAAGGCTTTGTCTCTGTTTCATTTCCCACCCACCAGAACTAGAATCCCACCCAGAGCATTGTAGTCCTACTATAATATTAATCAAGCCAATGAATTATTATCTCCTATGAATTTCTAAAAACTCTTTTTTTTTCTAAAAACTCTTAATCAGGTTTTTAATATGATATATTCCATGCTTAACAGGGAAACTACAGCATCTGTGGCAAATAAAGGGCTAAAACAAGAATAATCACAACCACCATTATTATTCAGAATTTTGGACATAATAGCCAATACTATTACTACAAGAAATTTGATTTTTTAAAAAAAAGGAGACAAAATGATCATTATTTGCAACAGATAAGAATGTCTACCTGCCATGGACCCATGAATGGATTAACAAATTGTGGTACATGTACACCATGGAATACTACACAGCCATAAAAGACGACAGAGACTTCACATCTTTTATGTTTACCTGGATGGAGCTGGAACATAATCTTCTCAGTAAAGTATCCCAAGAATGGGGGGGAAAGCATCCAATGTACTTGATACTACTATGAAATCAAGGTATAACCACCTACATAACCACACAATTAGCAAAACATAACTAGAGTCCATAAAGTAGAAGGGAAGAGGGGTGGGGGCAGAGGGGATATGAGAGAAGGGAGGGTATTTGGGGGGAACCTTACCTAATGTGCATGATGCAATGGTACAGTTTAAAACTATTAAGAAATGAGTATAATTGTGATGGATGTGTTACTTGGTTCAATGTAAACATTTCACATTGTATATCAAAGCGGTACCCCAAACCCCATAAATGCATCAATGTACAAAGTTATGATTTAGTAAAAAATAATTAATTATAAAAAAAAGAATGTCT
>CAUYQV010134031.1:0-33894 GCA_963574575.1 Galagoides demidoff | reverse complement strand
CCTATCAAAAACATAAATTGGGGGAAAGATTCCCTATTTAACAAATGGCAGCAGTTTTAAGTGTGGAGGCAGGACAGCTGAGTGGTAGGTGGTGATTCCAGCTTCAGGGCAGAATCATCGTTTGGTCCTGGCCTGGCTGCTTGACCAGTTACACACAATTTTCCTTATATTACTTCATCCCTGTAGGATTCAGTTTCCTCTTGTGCATAAATGAATGATGATAGTACCTTGCTCATCAGTTGGTGCTGAGGTTCAGACAGGATGATAGGTATGAACTGTAGTATAGTGCAGGCTAGGACTGGCATAAAGTACACCCTCAAGTTCACTACCTGGTGGGCAGAGAGACCTCCCCCTACAGCCTGGCTCTGCTAATTCCTGCTTCTCTGAGTGGACACACCATTTTCCTCAGCCTTAGTTTTCTTCCCTGTTTGAAAGAGATCATATTATGTTGGAGGACTGTTATGTATAAATGAGATAATTTATATAAACATCTGGAATATCATGGCACCAGTGAGATTTAAATAAATGGCAGCTTTGTGACCACATGTGTGGAGAAATGATCAATTGATGCATTTTTTTTTTTTTTGAGACAGAGCCTCAAGCTATCCCCCTGGGTAGAGTGCCATGGCATCACAGCTCATAGCAACTCCCAACTCCTGGGCTCAAGCGAGTCTCCTGCCTCCACCTCCCAAGTAGCTGGAATCACAGGTGCCCGCCACAACACCCGGCCATTTTTTTGGTTGCAGCCATCATTGTTGTTTGGCGGGCCCCAGCTGAGGATTTGAACCCGCCACCTTAGGTGTATGTGGCTGGCGCCTTAGCTGATTGAGCCACAGGTGCTGAGCCCAACTGATGCATTTTAAAGGTGAAAACCAGAGATGCCATTTAAGAAGCTCTTGCACAAGAGTTCTTGGTTGCAGTCACTTGACAAAGGAATAGGAATTTGCCACCTGACAGTAGGTATCCAAGTGAAAAGGAAAAGAACTCTCTGGAATGTGCATGCCTCTTCCCTCTACAGCACCTGGACTCTCAATTCTGTTGGATTAATTTTGTCTTAGGGGATGCAGTCTTTCTAGGCAACCTAGGAGCAAACAGTGTCTCTGTCCTATGGCATGTTAACATATTATAAAAGAGAGACTCACTGGGCAAACATCTGAAATTTCCAATGTCTGAATTGTGTGATTTTTACTTACTAGCACCAAACTTTCAATGGCTCTGTATTTTTATTTCTTGTGACTCAATTATGAACTCAGATTTTTTTACCTTTTAAAGTTCAAATTAACATGTTATTGAAAAGAAAAAACAAAACAAAACAAAACAAAATTCCTTGATTCTCCAAAGAATTTTTTTTATCATTTACCTATAACATAAATAAGAACTTAAGTAATCTGCTCCTTTGGAATAATCAAGGTAACAGACTTAATAAATTCTCATGAAAATTACTCAAATTGCCTTTGGGTGGATAACTCACATCCTGACATAATGTAATGTAATTTGAAACAGCCACACCAAATCTCCCAAGGAGGCTTTAGAAGAGAATGTCAGTCAACCAAAATCCTTACTGTCAGTCAACAAAATCTATTACAAATTGTCAACAAAAGTTCTAATACCTTTTACATTTAAATTTTATTTTCCAACCTGAACAGGAGAATAGTTTAAAGTCAGTTTTACAGGGCTTCTGTTTCCACCTCCCTCCGCTTGTACCTCTCCTTCTCTCTCTCTTTCTCAAACACACACACACACACACACACACACACACACGCTTTTATTTTCTCTTCTTTTTCTTACCTTATCCTTTTAGTAAAATTATAATATGACTTTGGAGGACACTAGCCTGATTGGTTTGACAAAGTACAGGACAGCTGTAGGTCTTCTGCTTCCTAAATAGGCTCTTTGTCAGTCATTCTGCTTGTCCCCCACTTTCCTAGGAACCTGGACTATCTGACTGGTGAATCAACTGCCAGGAAGCTTTCTTCACTCAAAGCTTAGGGAGTTACCTCCTGCAGCCTAACTAAGTGGTCTTAAGTCATCCATCAATTTTCCAGATTCAAAATTATTTCCTGACCATATATGAGGGAATTACAGAACAGCAGACAGATGATATATGTATGAAATGTTCCAGGGGGGTGCTTCATTAATGAAGCTGATATCATTATACTCAATAACTTCCCCCAAAATAACACTTAAAATTCCACTCACCAAAACAAAAAACAAAACAATAATCATATCAAATTTCCCTATCCTCTCCTCCCAGTTAACATACACTGTATTCTTTGTTTCCCTTGCCATTTTATGATTTTATTTTGTTTTCCTTTAACATTGGAAGTGATAATATTATGAACTGATTTAAAACCTAGACTTTGAAGCCAAAAAGACTGGAGATGGACACCTCAGATTACTAATTCTCTGATATTTGGAATGTTATTGGAACTCTCTGAGCATCATTTTATCTTTTTCAAAGGTGGAACAACAACAACAATATTTCATTCAGAAAATTATTGAGAGGAGTATCTGGGTATAAGTGTACATATGCACACCCCAGCTCATGAGTTTTGAATTTAGGGCCTGTTCCTTTCCCTTGTATCTCCCGCGGACCCTAGCACATGATAGGAGCAGAAATATTTACTGAATTAATTGGATACATGAATGAATTTATTTAATAGTGTCAAAGCTGAAAGGAATAGGTGAGGAGAATAATAAACAATGTCATAAATGATGTTAGTGAAGTTAAAGTGTACTTTACTGGTGCTATTTTAAATAACTAAGATGACAGTTTTAGAAGATAATACTTAAGAAGCTTCTGAAATATTAATGTAATGTACATAAGACATCATTAGTTAATTACCTTTTTCAAAAAAATGTTCCCAGAATCACCCAGAAATTGTTGTTCAAGTTGAATTGACTTATTTGTAAGATGTCAATAACTTCAGACATCAGTGTGAATAATCAAACTACATGTCTAAAAAATAATTTGAGCTGTGATTTCTAATTATTGGGTTTTTTGTTTGTTTGTTTGTTTTTGCCCCCACCAATAGACATTTGCATTTCTTTTTATTGTGATAAAAAATATATATGTATAAACGTAAAATTTGACATCTTAGCTATTTTTAACTGTATAGTTCTGAAGTATTAGGTACATTCATCTTGTTCTACAACCATCACCACCATCCATTTCTAAAACTTTCTGTCTTGCCCACCTGACATTTTGTACCCACTAAACAACTAACTTCTTGTGACACTCTTATAGACAATTTCTTGATTCTGCACAGTTTTCAATATTCAAATTTTAAAATGTAAATATTAACGTTAGTGACTACTTACCACAAAAATGTCTGAGTGAGGAAAATTATTTGCATTTTAATTTGAGGAATAGTTAATATATGTATAACTTTGCTTAGAAATAGTATATGGGTTTTTCTATCTTGATATTATCTTACACCATCTTCTCTTGAACTCTTTTTAGTCAAATAAATACTAAACACTAACCAAGAATAGAGTTAAAAAGAAGCTCGTATTTTCAGATCTGTTTGGAACCCTAAGCCCATTTGTATTTCTCCCTCTCCAATATACTTCAGAATAGACTCAACTAAAATAATAGGGGTCATTTTCTAACAGACACAGAAACCAGGGAATATGCCTGAAGTTCAATAGGGTTTTAGTAGGAAATGAAGTGGTGTGCCACACCAGTGTCCAGGTGGTGAGTAAGCAGAGCCCCAGCCTTGCTACACTACTTTTCCTAACTTAACATTGGCTACTCTGGAAAAGAAATTAAAATTGTCAATGCAATGGTGTTCCAGCTTCTCACATGGCACTGCTGTCCTTGGAGACCAGCAGTCTTGAACTCTCACTGCTCTGAGAGACATAGTCCAGATACAAGAGGGAGGTTTGTGGGGGTTTGTGGGTGAAAGCTAGAGTAGGCTGGCATCCCTAAGATCTCATGCAGGTTATGCCCCCGAGTCTCAGCCCCTCCACTGTGATGTACCTCAGCCCCTCCACGGTGAGGAGGGGTTGGAATGTCCAACAGAGTAAATGAAAAAATAGTCTGGGAAATGGAGATCAGCAGTTTAGAGACAGGATACAAATAAAGCTAGAAAGTAACTGATAACTACCCTGCAGCTGCAGTCCTCCTTACCTGTAGGCTGTAACTTACCTTCATTAAATCCTGCTCAAAGTATTTGATCTGTAGTTTGATGTTCCTCTGTCCTTCAGCCAGACAGCTTTCTTCCTTGAACAAAGAATTTCCTGTTTAAGATGAACTGATGCCTTCTCACTTTTTTTACCTTGTGTATGCATGCCCCCAAATCCCTAATAAAAAGCCTTGAATAATCAAGCTGGGTCAGTGCCTATTAGCCTCATTAGGGGCTAATACAGTGTCATCTCTTATGGGTCAAAACACTGTGTGTGTGTGTGTATAAATTTCACAGTGCCTTCTCTCCTTTTGTCTGCCAGATACCAGGCAGTCAGTTAGAGTCCTGTATAGAGGGACTCTCAGTCAACCATGCTGAAGCTTGATTCTTGGGTAGCAGCAGGGGTTGGTTGCCAGGTGCCACTCTCAGCCATAGCTGCTAATGCACACAAGAAAGATTGGCTGCCCGAATGATTAGAGCTCCCTACTTTCAACTGTGATCCTCGCCTTAAACTTTGGTTCCTTCTTCACATTAATCTGGCCTCCCTAATTTGCTAGTGAAAATAATAGAATAATAACCTTCTTCTTTTGGATCAGACAGAAAGAAATGAATGGAAGCTGCATGTTCTTTTTCAGAGCTCAACTTAGCCACCAATTACTGGACTAACTGGACTTCATTTATTTATTCACTTATTTATTTGCTCAATAATTAAGTAAGTGGCCTCTGCATACCAGTCACTATTCTGGAAGTTAAGAATCCCACGCTCAACAGAACAAATTTCCAGTTCTTACTATTAATGGGAGGAAAGTACCATAGAGAAAATTAAACAGACAATTCAGTTTACAGTGGCTACAAAAACAACATATTTAGAAATAACTTTAAACTAGGAGGTGAAAGATTTATAGACTGGCAACTATAAAATGTTAATGAAAGAAGTTGAATGTGACACAAATAAATTGAAACATATTCCCTGTTCATGGATTGAAAGGACATTATTAATATGTCCATACTATGCAATGTGATCTACACATTCAGTGTAATTCAAGTCAAAATTTTAATGTCATTTTTCATAGAAATAGAAAAATAATTCTAAAATTCATGTGGGACCACAGAAAAACTCTGAAATAGGCCAGGCAATCACAAAGCAAAAGAACAAAGTTGGAGGCATCACATTACCTGACTTCAAACTATACTATAAAGCAATAGTAATTAAAACAGAATAGTACTGGAATAAAAATAGAGACATCAACCAATGGAACAGAATAGGGAGCCTAGAAGTGAACCTACCCATGTATTTTTTGCAAAAGTGCCAAGAATATGCAATAAGAAAAGAATAGTCTTTTCAATAAATGATATTGGTAAAGCTGGATAGCCATAAGCAGAGGAAATGGGACGCTTATCTCACACCATCTACAAAAATCACTCAAAATGGATTAAAAACTTAAATATAGGGCCTGAAACTATAAAACTACAAGAAAAAAGTAGGGGAAAGACTATATAGGTGTACAACATTGGTCTGGACAGTGAATTTTTTGTATCTAACTCCAAAAATACAGACAACAGAAGTAAAAATAAACAAATGGGATTAGTTCAAACTAAAGAGCATCTGCACAATAATGGAAACAGTTAACCAAGGAAAGAGACAGCCTACAGATTGGGGGGAAATATTTGTTAACCACACATCTGAGAAGGTGTTAATATTAAAAATGTACGAAACTCAAATAATTTAATATCAGGAAAATAAATAATATGATTAAAAAATAAGCAAGGGAAGTAGGTAGCAAATTCTCAAAAGGAGAGAAATATAAGAAAAAATGCTCATGTTACTCATTTAGGGAAATTAGATTAAAACCACAATGAGACATCACCTCACACCTGTCAGAATGGCTTTTATAAAAAAAGACAAAGAAAAAGACAAGTGTTGATGAGAATGTAGGAAAAAGGGAAACCTTGTATACTGTTGGTGGGAATGTAAATTAGTACAGCTATTATTGCAAAATTGTATGGAGGTTCCTCAAAGAAACTAAAAATAAAACTACCATATAACTCAACAATTCCACTTTGGGGTATTTACCCAAAGGATTTGAAATTAATACGTCATTTCAGCAACATTCATAATAGCAAAGTTATGAATCCACCTATGTATCCACCAGCAGATGAATGAAAAAAGACATTATGGCATGTATACACAAGGAATACTATTCAGTCTTCAAAAATAAGGAAATTTTGTATTTTGCAATGTCATGGATGGAACTGGAGAACTGTATGTTAAGTGAAATAAGTCAGGAACAGAAAGAAAATACCTCATGTTCATGTTATGTGGAATCTAAAACAGTTGAACTTACAGAAGTAGAGAGAAGAATGGTGGTTACTAGAAGCTGAAGGGTGAGGAGAGGTGGGGAGATGTCAGAGGTATCAAAGCCTCAGAGTATCTATTTTTTGAGATCTCTTGCATACCCTAGTGATTGTAGTTAATAACAGTGTATTGCACATTTTGAAATTGCTAAGAAAATAAGTTTCAAATGTTCATACCACAAAAAATGACAAGTATTTGAGGTGCTAGATATGTTAATTATCCTGATATAATTATTCCACATTATATTCATAAATCGTAACATCACTTGGTATCCCATAAATGTACAGCTATAACTCATCAATTTACAATTTAAAATAAAAAGAATTTTTTTTAATTAAAAAAAGAAAAAGAGCATAAAATGATCAAAAGCCAAGTGAGTATCTTTGAGTTGAGCTGTCAACAAAGAATGTGGGCTTTGATCAGAGAATTAAATGATGAAAAAATACCTAACTTTTGGAGTAGGGAAGAGAGCTTTCTCAAGAATATTAGAAAGACCCTCATATGAAAGAATATATAACTATTATAACTCATAAGGAAACTGATGTAATAAAGCCATAATCACAAAGGCTTTAAATATAAAGATAAGATCAATTATTGCTATTATAGATTACATCCCTTTGTTAAAAGATATCTGTCTTAGAATAAATCAAAAAGCAGTATTTATCTGTATGCTTTAGTATAAAATACTCAAAGGACATACTATTTGCAAATAAAGATACAGACAAAGCTTTATCACACAACTAGAAAAGAAAATTTGCTAGTACAAATGAGATTTTTTTTTCCTATGAATATTCTATGTGGATTTGCTGGTATACAGGAAAACTATTGATTATTTGAAATTAACCCATTTACTAATTTCTTACATGTATTAGTTTTAATAATTTTTCAATTGATTTTATTCTAAGAGATTGCTTAAACCACTCACTGTGTAACTTTTTTTTGCAATAAATAATTAAAAATATAGACCTTTATGTATTATAGAGGATGGATTGATTAAATAAATTATAGTTTATAAGAATACTATAGAATCATTAAGACCTGCTATCTAATATTGTCCTAAGTTAACTTTTTGGTTTGTTGGTTTTTAAAATCTTTTTAGGGAAGAATGCAGAACATATGTAAATAGCTTTTAATTTTTCATTTTTTAAAATATATTCTGAGTATTTTTTTTTTTAATGGATAACTAAACCTAAAACACAAGACAAGTTTCTACTTAGTGAATGTGACAGACTGGGATTTTTATTTTATAGATACTCAATCCAGATAATTATTTTTTGGTTCAACTAAGTAATATTGTATTTGGAATTGAGGAAACTCTTCTGACTTGTACTAAATCATGGTCATGAGTACAGAGTTTGTGCCACAGTAGAGAATTTTTGAATAAAAGATACAAACACACAGAAATGATTTTTTCCCAAGAAATTGCAAATCTTCTAGAGATAGATCTGTTGAGTGTTCTTTCAAAATGAATTTATGTCAGCAGGGCACTGTCAAATCGAACTACTCCTACTAGAAGTATGTGAATAGAGTGTATTTCATGGTTCATAAATTTTGGTGTGCATGGGAATTATTGGCATGGCTTATTAAAGCATAAATTGCTGTGTTTTACCTCCAGACCGTCGGATTCAGTAGATCTGGGCCGAGGCCCAAGAATTTGCTTTTTAAACAAGTTCCCAGGTGATGCTGCTGCTGGTCCAGGAACCCACTTTAAGAATTTTGGCTGTTAAAATTTTAAAACTGGAAATGGTCTGGGATCACAGTTGACCCTTGAACAACATAGGTCCAATTTATACATAGATTTTTCAACCAAACACGAATGAAAAATGCAGTATTTGCTAAACAGGAAACCCGTGTATATAGAGGGCCTGCCCTCAGTATATGCTGGTTCAGTGAGGGCTGACTGTAGACTTTGCCTATGCATGACTCTGGGTATACGCCAGCATCCTAGAACCAATCCCCCACATATACCAAAGGCTGACTCTGCTACAAACTAACAAAATAACCTGGCACGGTTTTACACACATATACTAATAGAAGACACCAGAACCTGGGGCAGAGACAAAGAGGCTTACTCCTCCCAGTAAAGCAGCCATCTTTCCTCTGGCTTTTAGTTCCAGTTCCCCACACCTGAATCCCCACAGGGCAGTGCTCTAAGGGCCAGATGTTACCTGCATTTGCAGTTGGTTTTCATTGCAGGAGAGGAACCCTCTAACATAGGAGACTGTAATCTTTTGTTGGCTGCTGGGGAGAGAGAAAGTTTGATTGGTTATCCATTATACCAGAATGTAAGCAGATCTCTTCAAAGAATAAAAAGGAAAGGGGTTTGTCTTCACCTCTCTCCTGTGCTATCCTAATGCAAACACTAATCTCTAGCTTCTAAGGTTACCTGTTATGCAAACATCCTTTGCAGTATCCTCTGCTCAGAAGGCTCAGTACCATGCAGAAATGTGAGAATAACCAGGATAATAAATAACTCGGGGTAATTGTTTCCCTACAGTGGGCATAGAGGAAAGGTTAACATGCCAGCTATTTAAAATTTCTAATTAAGTATCTTTTTCATTTTCTCCTTGTAAGTTTTAATAATAAAGTTCTGTTGATTTTCCCTTGTGTGTATTATACTTAATAGTTTTTCGCCCATGGTGTGATGTTTCTTAGACACCACTAGGCATCAACGTGTTTTCTCCAGGTCCTGGGACTGTGTGGGTGGAAAGTGTGCAGTCTTCAGAGTCATCTGAATGTGAATCCATTATTCTCTGCCACTTATTAGCAGCTTACTTTGCTACTGATAATCCTCACTTAAATCTCTCTGGGCCCCAGTTTCCTCATTTGTGAAATTAGAACCCTTCCTTATCCTATTGTTGAAAATAACAAGAATATTTATTCAGCATTTTGTATAGCACCTACTATATAACAGGTGTTGAAAACTTGTAGTTACAGTTATCATTTGGCACACAACAGTCTCAAGTCCTCTGCTAATCAAACTAACACACAGGCCTACTCCATACTCAGTTTAGATGAAGATCTGTCAGCCTCAAGTGCCATTACCAGAAAAACAACTCCAGTGATGCACCTCTTCTGGTGAAGTGCTGTTTGCTGATTAATGTTGGAAGTTTAAATCTGGGCACAGGAGAGCTGCTTGGTCAGATGCCACCTGCTTCACTGCACAGGTGATGGGAAAAGATAGGAAAATACGATTTTCGATGGCAATAGCCTAGCCTTAGGAACAGAGTTCCAAGGGGTTATTTATTCTTTTGATGCTGAAGTTGCCAACATGTAGGGGTAAAGAATCACTTTGGAACCCAAAATGTATCATCCAGAGGGGAATGTAGACATCACAGGACCTTTGATCAAGGCAGCCATGCTGAAGTAGGTTTTAGCTACAGGATTTAGGAGAAAAAGAAATTGACATTAAGCTATAAAGTGACTAAAGATGGAAGGAGGATGAACTAACTGGATTGCAGATTTTAGAATCTCAGTCAGTCAGTGAATGTGTGTGGTCCAGTTTATTCATTGTTAGAATGTCTGTGAGGTGGCCTTCCTTTAATCTTCTGTGTCCTTCCCAATAATGTGGATTGAGTTTGTCACTTCTCCACTACATGTGTGTGTACATGTGCTTGTTTGTACACCAGCTTTGGGATGGAAGAGTTATGAAAGTGAGTGACACAATCTTACTCTTTAGGTAATATATAATTTTTACAAGGGTGTCCAACCTGTGGCCTGTGGGCCACATGCAGATTCTTTGAGGACTGTTTTGCTTATCAGCAGTATCAGATATCGCAAAAAGTATGCAGGGACCCTTTCTTTTGCTCATCAGTTGTTGTTAGGGTTTGTGTATTGACTGTGTGGCATAAGACACAGTCCCTTTTTTCCCTAATGTGTGGCAGAAAAGAAAAAAATGATGGACACCCCTGGTAGAAGATAAAAGAAAGCGGTGCATATAATTATAATCTAAGCCAAAATTGAACAAAATCAAGACAGAGAGATACTGGGCCTCATTGTGTGACTGTCTCTGTAGAAGTTGGCTTGAATGTTGTATATTTAAAGCCCTGATTATGGAATAAGAAGCACAGTTCTGACTCTCCTCTTATTAACAAGAGCCTGTCATATTTCTTTAAATCTGTTTCCCTATTATTGAATCATATAATACCATGAGAATAGATGCCTGCCTCAGAGTAAGATTCAATAAATATTGACCCTATTGACTCATTACTTTAATCATTAGTCTCTTTAAATACAGTTAAGAAGAGCTTTTCTTAACAAGCATAGCTTGAGGCCTCTCAGAAAACTATAACTTGACAATAGCTAACACTTACTGAGCATAAACTTGTGGTTTAAGCATTCAGCTAAGTGCTTTACTTACCTTTATTTGATTTTATAAATAGTTCTAAGAGTTCAATATTATTTTTATGCCCACTTTACAGGTAATGAAATCAAAGAACAGAGAGTGTATGTATGTGATTCGCCTCAGGTTGCATAGCTAGTAAGTGGTAGAGCCGCAGGAAGTGGTCCTAGTTCATTTGGTGTTATTTTATTTATTTATTTATTTTCTTTTTGCAGTTTCTGGCCAGGGCTGAGTTTGAAGCCACCTCTGGCATATGGCGCCGGTGCCCTACTCCTTTGAGCCACAGATGCCGCCCGGTGTCATAGGTCTTTGACCTTCGTTTACTTACTTGTCTGTTTTACTCTTTTGTCCTCGCCCCTGCACAATGCTAGAAAAATCAAACGTATGGTTACTTTAGTTATTCACTACTTCAGCAAACATTTTCTTGAGATTCTAAGACCCAGACATTGTGCTCTGGTGGCGGATAAAGCATGATCCCTGCTCTGGGAACACAATTCAGTGCAACTCTACAAATATTGGTTGAGGCCCATCTAAGAGTCTGACCCTGGGACTACCATTAATATACTGGGAACAGCAGGCCTATAACCCAATACCAACCACAGTGTAGTCTGGTAAGGCAAACTAGGGCCCCTTTGGAACCACAAGGGCAGAAAGAGTGAAGAAACTGGCATAGTTTTGTCTGCACCAGCTGTGTGCTGCACATTTTAATAATCAGCTCTCTGCAATTGCAGAGGACATGTGAAGTCCCCCCTCTCTGCCCTCCTTACCCTGTGGAATCAGGGGTGCTGTGGAGGATGTTGTGACTGCAAGGGTATATACTGGAGAAGGCATTTTAACTGGGAATACAACAAAACAATACAATCAGTTCTGGGAAGAATGTGTAGTTTTGCCTGATTAGAAAATAGTGTATTTTCCAAAAAATGAAGAGGAAGTGAGGTAGGGAAGGTTGTTTAAAATCAACTGATAAAAAGCTTTGAATATCATACTAAGACCGATTCTGGATTTGCAAATGAAAAACAAAGGTTATGTATCCAAAAGTGGGGAGATTATGATACATTTCATATTTCTGCTCAAATTAAACCCTTAGGATTCATAACTCACTGATTTGATTATAGTTTGAGATGTGAGAAAAATAGAATGGGGACAAAAAAATAGAAGAATCTTAAGTTTAAATGACATAAAATTTTCGGCATGCAGGAAAGTCTCTTAAACATGGATTAAATTAATGAAATGAGGTAGAATTATGTTATTTTAAAGTGATCTATCTTCTTAAAAGCTTGAATCCTCTGGCTTGGAGTAGGGTGGGGGTGAGGAGGGAGAGAATAAAGAGGGAGGAGGTGGTTGGGAATTGGGCTGCCGAAAACCATTGCAATACTACATTATGCTGGTAATGATTTTAAGTGCTGTAAGTATTTTTCTGAGCTAAAGCTTTTTGTCATAAAGATAAAGATTCTGTATTCAGGAAAACACATATAAACATAACCTCTTTAACAAATGTCAAATGGTCTTGTACACATCTGAATGAAAATGAGACTTAATGATGACATATAGTCTAGAGTCTGTGACCTAATTGTTTTGGCTTTGCCAAAATCTCCAAGAGGACATTCTGCTTTTAAATGATTCATTATTGAGACTTGGTGATGTGGGCTATTCTCACTGGGGTTAGGTGGTATCTCAGGGTGGTTTTGATTTACATTTCTTTGATAATCAGGGACAATGAGCATTTTTTCAAATGTTTGTTAGTCATTTATATGCCTTCATCAGAGGAGGTACTGTTCATATCTCTTGCTGAGAGGTAGATGGGATTGTTTACTGTTTTTTTGTGTTGATTAATTTGAGTTCTCTGTAGACACTAGTGTTATCAACCCTTTGTCAGGTTGATACCTGGCAAATATCTTTTCCCATTCTGAAAGTTGTCTTTTTGCTTTTCTTTGTATCCTTAGCTGTGCAGAAGCTTTTCAGCTTAATTATGTTCCATTTGTTAATTTTTGCTGTTGTTGCAATGGCCACTGAAGTCTTTGTCATAAAATCTTTCCCCAGGCTAACATTGTCAAGTGTTTTCCCCACACTTTCTTCTAAGATTTTTATTGTTTGTGTCTTAGATTGAAGTCTCTTACCCACCTTGAGTCAATTTTTGTAAGGGGTGAAAGGTACTGGTCAAGTTTTAGTCTTTTACACATGGTTATCCAGTTCTCCAAAAACCATTTTTTGAATAGGAATTCTTTTCCCCACTGTATGCTTTTGTTTAGTTTATCAAAGATCAGATGGCAAGTAAAGACTGGTTTCATCTTTTGGTTTTGTTTTGTTTGTTTGTTTTTTTTTGAGACGGAACCTCAAGCTATCCACCTGGGTAGAGTGCCATGGCATCACAGCTCATAGCAACCTCCAACTCCTGGGCTCAAGCGAGTCTCCTGCCTCCGCCTCCCAAGTAGCTGGGACCACAGGCGCCCGCCACGACCATTTTTTTGGTTGCAGCCATCGTTGTTTGGAGGGCCCAGGCTGGGGATTCAAACCCACCACCTTATGTGTACATGGCTGGCGCCTTAGCCAATTGAGCCACAGGCGCCACCTCATCTTTTGGTTTTCTATTCTGTTCTATATATCTGTGTCTCTATTTTTGTGCCAATACCATGCTATTTTGATTACTGTGGACTTGTAATATAGCCTGAAGTCTGGTAGGGTGATGCCTGTGACTTTGTTGTTATTACTAAGAATAGCCTTAGCTATATGAGTATTTTCTGGTTCCATGCAAAACGAAGTACTATTTTTGCCAGTTATTCAAATTATAATGTTGGTATTTTAATGGGGATTGCATTGAATCTGTAGATTTCTTTAGGTAGAATAGACATTTTGACAATATTGATTCTTCCCAGGCAAGAGCGTGGTATGTTCTTCCATTTGTTAGTGTCTTCTGCAATTTCTCTTCTTAGGGTTTCATAATTCCTTTTGTTAGGTATATTCCTAAGTATTTCACTTTCTTTGAAGCTACTGTGAAAGGAATTATGTCCTTGATTTGCTTCTCAACTTGGCTGTTACTGGCATATATGAAGGCTACTGATTTGTGGACGTTGATTTTCTACCCTGAGATATTACTGTATTTCCTGATGACTTCCAGGAGTTTTGTGGTTGAGTCTCTGGTTCTAAGTATAAGATCATATTATCAGCAAAGAGGGAGAGTTTGACCTCCTTTGCCCCCATTTGGAAGCTGGCGCAGATGTGGAGAACAGGAAACACTTTTATACTGCTGATGGACTGCAGACTAACACAACCTTTTTGGAAGGAAGTATGGAAACTCCTCAAATTAGACCTCACATTTGATCTTGCAATCCTACTACTAGTTATCTACCCAGAAGAAAAAAAATATCCTTTTATCATAAGGACATTTGCAATAGACTGTTTATCACAGCTCAATTTATAATTGCCAAGATATGGAAATAGCCTAAATGCCCACCAACCTGGAATGGGTTAACAAACTATGATATATGTATACCATGGAATACTATTGTACCATTAAAAGACTTTTACATAGAGACTTTTACAATAGAGACTTTACATCTTTTGCATTAACCTGGATGGAGTTGGAACATATTCTTCTTATTAAAGCATCACAAGAATGGAGAAGCAGGGTGGCGCCTATGGCTCAGTGAGTAGGGCACTGGCCCCATATACCAAGGGTGGCGGGTTCAAACCTGGCCCTGGCCAAACTGCAACAAAAAAATAGCCAGGTGTTGTGGTGGGTTCCTGTAGTCCCAGATACTCAGCAGGCTGAGGCAAGAGAATAGCCTAAGCCCAAGAGTTGGAGGTTGCTGTGAGCTGAGTGACACCACAGCACTCTACTGAGGGCAATAAAGTGAGACTCTGTCTCTAAAAAAAAAAAGAATGGAGAAGCAAGCATGGAATGTACTCTATTCTAATATGAAGGTGGTAGATGATCTAATACAAGTTGGGGGGTTGGGGGGGTAGGAAATGAGGGACTGGAGAGAAGGGAGAAGAGAGGCAGATGGGGGAGTCACACTGTATGGCACATTTCTTGGGGGCAAGACAAAATTACAAGAGGGACTTTACCTAGCAACCCCAATCAGTATAACCTAATTCTTTGTACCTTCAATGAATCTTAAAACAACTAAAAAAAATAATTCAGAGATAAGAGCTAAAAGATTTATATGTTTAGGGTAAGCCTTTGTGAGAGAAATACAGTATAATTATTTTAACTCTAATGCTCCTGATCCAGGAAATCAATATGTAGAAAGTTTCTTTTCACTTTCAGACAAAAGCTAAAAATTTATGTACTTTAACACATGACATAAAACTAGAATAAGCTATATCCATGTATGTGTGATTTATAATATGTATATAACCTTAATGCCTTATTGTTTGGCATAAATATAGCATTTACATTAAAATTTTACTGTTCTTCTGTAAAAAAAATAAATGATTCATTATTGTTTTCAAGTGTAGTTTGATCTGATTTTGCAAAAAGCTATGTTTTTATTTTGATTGTTGTAACTATGATCTCTGTTAATACAATTGAGTTTATCACAGACTATAGATTATCTGTCCCTTCTCTGAGAAATGAGGAAATTTGTTTGAAGCCAAAGTTGACTAGCCGTTGAGTCTGCCAGACAAGTTTTAGAGATACTGCTCCAGGTAGTCCTGCAGACCCTTTGCTCATTTGTTTCTATTATCTTGGCATATGCAGAGAAAACAAAAATTTCAGTGTTAGTTTAAAGATACTAGAATCATAATTACCTTTGTCCTTAAACAGCACCTTGATCCATAAAGGATTGCATCTCTTTTTTTCTTGGCTTCTTTAGAATATTGTATGTAATGTAATCACAGCTTTATCTTAATGGGTAAGTAAAAAATCCACTTTTCAAAGCTATTCCTACACAAGAATTCATAGGTGTATTACAATGGATATTCTGTGTTCCTTGAATTGTACCTAGAAAGATTGGGACAGGGATCAGCTGGATGCCAATCAATCAAATATTGATTTTATATTGATTTTGCATTCAGCAGCAACCTATTCCACAAGGCGTTTAGGCCCGTCTCTCACCGACTTTTATGAGAAGGGACTCTTCTTACCAGGTGTTTGGTTTCATCTTGCCTCATCCCTCACCAACCCTGTGACTTGTTCCTTATTTCTGGGATATTTATTTCCCAGTAGGGAAAAATGACTATCCTTGAAATTCTACCTGGCTTAAATTTTACTTGTAAGGAAATGTACTATAAAAGTTTGTGTGCATGTGTATGTGTGTGTATTGAACCAACAAGCCCCATTCCTGGAAATTTAGAAAATGTAGGGAAAATTTTGTTCCAAAGATATAATCAAAGAGCAGTGTTCATAATAGATAATTTCCTTCTAAGTTTTTCAAATAATAAATTAGTTAAGTATATTATAGTTTGGGGTCAAATATAAATCATAGAATGTTATATTATCAGAGATTATCTGATAGCATAGAAAACGTTCTTCATATGTTAGTACATTAAAACATGCTTAAATACAGACTCATGATCTGAGTTTTAAATATATACATATAGATACATGTCCACACACACAGTGGAATTTCTGTGAGTTGACCTCTCAAGGGACTGTAACAAACTGATCAACATAGGGAGGTGGTCAAAATGAGGAACTAGGTCTACTGTACTGATGTACACATGTGGTGCATGCCTGCTCATCCTAGGGAGGTGGTCAATGTAGGGAGGTGGTCACTTATGGAGGTTCTACAGTGTATATATATTCAGACATCAAAAGAAAACTTTGTACCTGTTTGATCACCGAGTACTTTGATAATGGGTGATTATACTGGCTTTTTGCTTTTATTTCTGTTTTCCAAAAAAATTGCATGCAAATTAAATAACAAAACAATGAAAAAGGTAAATGTTTTCAATAAACAGGATCAACATTTTATTACTCTGGACCATTTTTATGGTTGCTAACTCTCCTTAATTACGGCAATTCCATATTATTTATGCTAATAAACTCCAAATGTGAGTTCATTAATGGCAGAAAACAGAATGAAAACGTTTATTTATAATGTTTTAAAGGAAAGCCAGCTAGCAGTGATTTCTGTATGTTTCTGGGAATCTGTTAAAAGTAGTTATCAGACATCTATTGAATCAGATTCTGTATGTGGGATTCTGACAAAGGTATATTAAACAGTGCCCCAAACAATTCTGATATATTGCCCAAGTCTGTAAACTACTAGTCTATAGCCAGCTTTGATAAAATAGTTTTCCTTTCTAATTTTTTTTTTACAATTTGTGGTGTTCTTTCTTCATGATCAATGCTTCATAATTACCGAAATTCATTAAATTTATATGTGTTTATGGGGCTGGTACCTCATTTACCCATATGCTTCCTATACCAGATGAGATTTTAACAATATACTTAATATAAACTATTAGTCAGACATGAAGTATTACATGGCATTATATTTCTAATGGTATCTACAATTATACCTACTTTATTGGTGGCATTAAATATGTATGTAGGTACAGATGAAATAATCTAAAATTTATTCTTAAGGAACTGCCATATATACATATACATAGGGGGGCTCTCTGCAAAGTATCCCGCCACATCATATGAATAATAATATTAACAGTGGCTGGATACTTTCCGGACTGCCGTCATATTAATGGCCTATATGGTAAAATCTGGAATTTGGAATGCTAGTGTTCCCTGGGCCTTCTGGTTGTAGAAACAGTGTACTTAAGTGATTATTTAATTAAGTAAATATTTAATCGATTCTTGTGACAGAGACCACATCTGTCTTCCTAACACCCAGCAGGAAGAGTCATGACTACTCAGGCTTAGCCCTCCCTGAACAAAACCAGAGAAATGCCAGCAGCTCTATCTTTACGTATACCAAGACTTTCTACTTCTGTTCTAATGAATCTTGACATCTACTCAATCTGTATTTCAGTTTCCATTTTTATTATTTGCCTGACCTGGACTGAGAGCAGGAAGCCCACATGTCATCACCAATGTTATCACATATAATATAAACAGGCCAATTAGATTCCTTGTATTTTCAGCATCTAGCATGTTGGGCTGACAGAACACAAAACCTAGATTCCAAACATCTTCCGATTTCTCCCATTACTCTGCTTTAGATTTTTAAAAAGATTAATAACATACAACTGTGTTTTAGCTTTTATTGTCACATGTCCATTTTCTTTTTAACAGAAATAAGGAATCAAAATATCCTAACCATTCCCTGCAGAGAAATCTGTCTCAGAATTGTAAAAGGTTCTCTTAGATTGGAAGAGTTAAGAAAATAGACCACATATGGGTTTTAAAAAAATTTTTATGCTTTTTAGAAAATTTTCATTTGTCCCTCCTCTATAATATCAAATGATTATTATTTGATATTAAAACAAAATACTATACGCTGTCTCCCTAAAAATCTGGGTGAGCATTGATTGCAAGCTCAAGGATGTGGCCTCCTCTTCATTTCACTTTTATTGGATTTTAATTGGCAATTTACATCTTTGCCCTTGGGAGACTCAAATGTATTCCTTACACTGACTGTCTTCAGTGAATTCTAAAAGATGACTCAAGAGAGAACAAACTTCACCCCTACAGTGGCCCTGCACCTTCTGTCTGTGCACAGAGGGGAGTTGCCTGCCTTTCCATCTTGTATCTGGGTTGTGTTTCATCTCGACATAAATGTCCTCGGCTATTGGCTTTTGCTAGCCAAACAAAGAAAGGCTGATGGTTCGATTTCACGGGTATTCTCAGTTAAAATTAAAGTTTTATATACGGTTCAATTCTCTATTTTACACCCATGTTCTTTAAATTCTATCTATAGAATATATTGTTCCTTGAGTATGTTTTACTAACTCAAGTATTTCTCCTCATACTTACTGTGTTTCTTGTGGATTTTGGAAAGTATGCACAGGGACTGCACAGTATCTGGCATCTAAATACTAACCAAAACAAAAAGTATTTTTGCAAAATTTGAAACAGTCACATTCTTCTCTCTGGAGATAAGAACAGAGGCTATAAGTACCCAACTGCAAGTTAAGCCACTATATTTTCAAACTCTGGCTGTTCAGGGGGAGCGAAGTGTAATAATTTACCAGATGTGGTAACGCTACTTTAAAATGACTTCTGGCTTTATGTTATAGTAGAAGAGCAATCTAAAAAATAATAGAGTATTTTTTGAAAGATAAAGAGTCTGAAAGATAAAAATTAGAGGAGACAGAAAAATTCTCTTAATGATGAATTGGTGCACCCATTGTGATTGAGTGCCTACATTGTTTATGTTATTTTGTGTACAGAACTCTTATAACTATGCAGAAGCCCAGTTGCAAAATAAGTACAATCGCTCGTAAGTACAGACTGACTTTGAAGTGTTTAAACTCATAATTTCAGGACAGGCACATTGCCACCTAATAGAATTTCAAAATTAGGTCTACTCATTCCCTCCTCATTGTTTGTAATTGAAAATTTAGTTTTAAATTATTTTCTCTGAAAAAGCAAATCAGTTTCGTTCCTTTTAAAATATGTGGAAGGAAATATCTCCACCTTCATCACCCCACCACTTCCACTGATAATTTCCACAACTGTAAAAAACACTTTCTTTGTTGTTGAGGCAGAGTCTCACTCGATCACCCTGGTAGAGTGCTGTGGCATTGCACCTCACAGCAGTCTCAAACTCTGGGGCTCAAGCATCCTCTTGGCTCAGCCTCCTAGGAAGCTGGGACTATAGACACCACAACGGCCCAGCTTGTAAAGAACTTTTAAACAATTGTGGAATCAAATTTTGACCCCTAAGTATTCATGTGGATGTTAGATAGAATTGACAGTGTCATAGAATTTATGGAAAAATTTGTGATTTTGACTATTTCGGCAGCACTGTCATTGTATCTTATTTTTCTGATTTTGAACAATACCTCTCTTTCTTTGGACATTCGGAGACTGCCCAGCATGCTACCCTCTGGCCACATGAGCTTTTTCAGTGTTGCTGATCGCTGCTGCGTACACAGGTAGAGATGTTGTTCGTAGAATGGTGCTTTCTAGACAAACACACAAGACAGAGCAATTGCACGTCAGGAAAACCTGTCCCGTCTTCCTTCATCCACTCCCTCACTCCCTCACTGCAAATAGGTCAGAATAGAGCAGTGATCATCCCCAAGAGCCTTCATATCACAGACGGGAATTTCATCTGTTCTTTCTCCACTTGGCATTTGCCCAGGCACTTAGTACAGGGAAGGAAGATGGGAGAAGTTTTACAGTGAGCACTGCAGGACAGAACAGGAAAACAAAGGCCGAAATACCCCACTGTTGCATCCGACTCCTCAAATGGGATGATGGAGCACCTTCTGGCAGTGTTTTATCCCCACCCAAAACAAAAAAATTGCAGTTAAAAATGAAAGCTACTGTGTGGACCCAGTTCCAGTAACACCAAAGGCTAAAATCCTTGCCATTCAATTTCTTCTTCTACTTGGCCTGAGACAGATGATGAAACTGTGTAGCAGGTGGACTGATTTTAAGCTGGCATCTAGGACTCCCTTCGCTGAAATGGTTCTCAACCTCAGACATTCCTAAGTCTCTCACTTTCTTTCCCCTCCCCCACCCTCAAGAGCCTTGGAGCACAGGAAAACATTACAGAGCAGGGCCCACTCCTAGAATTCAACACTAGCAAATCCTCAGGGCCTAGAGCAATTATCCCAGGTGAATTCAATTACACTTGAATTAACACTTCACATAACTGGATCTGCCCTTGGGGTATTAGTCATGGGACATGGCAGAACTTTGCGGTCATTTGCAGGAGAGACCGTTATAACAATGTGAAGGCAAACCTACAATAACTCTTGCTCTGGCCCTTGCAAGGCACACATAGGTCATTTTCCAAGTTCCTGAAGTCTATTACTTCTTAATTGAAACTCCTTTGGGAGAATTTTCCCATTAAAAGATTAATTGTGACACTATTCTTGCCATATCCATAGAGAAAATCTCTCAGGCACCGAGCTACTTTGTCCTAGAGTAGAAATTGAACCTCCCCTGCCTTATGCAGAATGTAACATTTGTCAGGTTGCTGAGCAGAGTCAGTCCCTTGTTTAGCGCAGCCTCAGCAAATGTTTACTCTGTTTCCATCTCCCCGCCCAACTCTGTGTTGTGATCCCTCCAAAGCCTTTGCCAACAGGATGCCCTCTCTCCAAAGGGGCAGCCCTTCATGGCCTTGTAATTGTTCTACTCTTGATTCTTAAGGAGACAACTCCCAAATGCTCATGTGCTTCGCTTCACCCCCTCATTTTCTGTTAAAAAGCCATTTCTTTCCCTGGCTACTATATTTCAGCCTCAACCCCACGAGTCTATGTTCTCCCTTCCTGTTCATTTTTTTCGGAGGCCTCCGCCCGGTTTGTCCCCTTCTTATCCTTAGTGTCATGAATATTGCCCATCTCTCACTAAATATTTCTGGAATGAGTGACTGAGGCACAGCCCCACATCCTGCTCTCTGCCCTGTGTTTTCCCCTCCCAGAAAGACCCCCAACATTTTTAGGTCTGTGCAAAATGATCCACTGTTTTCCTCATGCCCAGAAATTCTGGACCCCTTGCCTTTGGGATCATTCTGAGGTGCCTCAACTGAGTCCTGTGCTGATGCTTTCACGATTTGCGCCCTGGGAACCCCCAGACCTTGTCTTCTCTAAGCTTTGAATATTCCAGGCTCTGGGGACTCAGCCCTTTGTGCCATATTTTTACTTTAGTGAGGGATGAGCCTCTGACATTCTTTCCTTTAAAACACTCTCCACTGGGGTTTGCATGCTTGGTTTCAGTTGGTTTGTCTGATTTTATTACGTGCTGCTAACTTCGTCCACCATTCCCCTACCAGACTTGGAAAATACTCTTTTGCTCATAGTGACTTCTCTATCCCTCCTTTTTGGCTTCTGAATCCTGAAATTGCTCCTTTGTCTAGACACAGTTCTTTGAAGGTATACCTCAGGTAGAGAAAGTCATCCTTCTCAGTTTACCAAAGTGTCACTTTGTTTTTCAAATACATTTCATCCATATTCCTCCTTCTGGGTGAGGTAATTTCACCACTGGCCCAGGACCGGCCTTCATCAGTCCTGGCTCCTTAAAAGTCCTCAGGGTACACGTAGTTCCTTGTCCCTTAGATCCGTCTGAACTGTCCTGTGTGTTCTTAAATATTCTCCTCAGGTAATTTATTTTTCCTTCCACTCTATCAACATCTTATTTCCTTTTTAATTCACTCTTCGCCCCCTGTTCTCCATTTAGACCTCTGTTTTTAACTAGTCTATTCCTCTTTGAGTCTCATTTTGGGATCCTAGACAGACAGATAGCTTTGGATATTAGAATCTTCACTTAGGGTTGAATTTGTAATAATTGCACTGAACTGTTCTCTGTGTGTACTTACTCAGGAAACATTGATAAGATTCCCCTTCATCCCACTTTGTTTTTTAGCAACAAGATGTAACCCCTATGGGCCTGGGCCCCTTGTTCTGAAATGATGATCAGGATTTAAAGCATGAATAGCTGGAGTCACCTGAGACCTGTGTGTCTATCACTCCAAAACTCCCGTGGATCTGAACCCACCTCTTTCATCACGCTCTGAAAATAGAGCAAGACAGCCAATTGGGACAGTAGACATGAGTGCAGGCCTCCTGATTTACAGATGTAAAACTTAAGAGTACTAGCTTCAATTATTCTCCTACTTCCATATATCAAAGACCACACTGTGAGACTTATACCTTCTAAAACTAGAAACTATATTTTTTCTTCCCCTACTGGTTCATTAACTCTACAGTTTCACCTTTGTTAGTGCTTAAATTCTAGAAACTACATTTTTTTTCTACAGATTCATTAACACTACAATTTAGCCTTCCTTGGCACTTGAATTCAAGATCTTTTGCTCATAAACCTTTGATAGGGTAGTGTATTTTATAATTTATTTATTTATTGGTAGAGATGGCATCTTACTGTGTTGATGAGGCTGATCTCAAACTCCTGGTCTCAAGCAATCCTCTGCCTCAGCCTCCCAAAGTGCTAGGATTACAAGCATGAGCCACCATGCCTGGCCAATGATGTGTTTAATCTATTAACCAATTCTCCTTCCCACTCTTACTTTTGGTTTCCTCTGTCTTTCCATTCCCACCCACCCCACTCATCCACATTCTGCTGGTACTTTCTTACCAAGCTTGTTTACCTCTGGGAAGAGCTGACATTTATACCTCTACTGCTGAAAGATGTCTCCCTAGGTGGAGGGCCAAACTTGATCTTTAATTGGAAATGACCTCCCCAGCATTGGTTCTAAATCCTACCCATATGTTCTCTTTCTGTTTCCTCTATGAAAGACTTGTCTATGTTTGTGTCCACATTCAAGCCCTGGCTTTTATTTAATCCTACTGGCCTGTCAGGACTGACCCTCAGACTTCTTGGATCAGACAAAAGCATATTTATTACCAGTTTGGCTATGGCTCTATGCTCTTTGAAATTAAGTTCTAAACAGTTTTATTAAATGTAGTGCTTTTCTTTTTGCTTCAATGAATAAAACTTTTGTGCAAGTACATAAATGACTTCATAAAAAGTCTGTTTTACGAGTTGTATATGCATTATCATGTTTAGTATTTTCCAAAGATTCCTTTAGCTCACATGGCTTGATCCCTTTAAAACTTAATTTTATAAACTACTGATGAGTAAGCCTTTCCTATGCTGCTGTTTGAAGTTGCATGCAAAGTTCTTAAGAAAAGCATGTCGAGAGTGAAAGGTAATGGAATTATCTTCTCAGACTTGGCAGTCTCTCTCAGTTTTTGGCTTTATTTCTATATTTATTTTTCAGGGCCTTTTACCCATGGGTGGTAACTATGGGTTGTGGCGTTACTCCTGGCATTACTCTGTAACTTTCCCATGTTACTTAATAAACATGCTCAGTTTATTTATCTCTCCTACCACAAGCTTTCAGAAGCATTTCCTTTCTTCTGAAAGCACATTAACTCATAATGTTCCTTTTGAAAAGCGACTCCGGAAATCTGCCTTCTGCATCAGACAGGGTCTGATTTGCACAGAGTACAATGCCATTATTACATTCTTTGCTGTGTTCACTACTTCAGTTCTGCAGCCTAACATTGTATTAGCTTCTTTTGATAGCCATGCACACAATAGACCAAAATTGAGCCTGCAGTCCATTTTCTATAGCTTGTCCCATTCATTCTGTCATCTCTCTCATGACAAATGTCCAAATGAGTTTTCTTCATCCTGTGTGGCTAAAGTTGATGCTTTGAACAGACTGATTACTACTTATGAAACTAAATATTATAAAATAACATGCCTGAGACACAACAATCCAGTTTATTATACTGCCCGCTAATTTATGATGTATTTCTTGGAATTATTTCCTATGATCATATCCATATTTTCAAAAATGGAACTTTAAGTCAGCAGCATGCTACAACGTGAGAAGCAGCAGGGCGTGCTCTTTAATATCAGTGCTAGCCTTCGGTTATGTGATTGCAGAAAAGGTTGCATCTATTTTTTATGTGTATAAATTTAGTGATTGTCAACAGATGTAAAGATTTATTAATGATTCTGTGGCAAACTCTTCTTTTCAGATTTAAAGCACTTTTTTATTTACTGAATTATGGTAACTGAAAGTTGAACATATATCAGATATAATACTTTACTTTTAAGTTGGAATGAAAATTGATGAGTTTTCTTATGATTAATTTATGACTTTAGACCTACCATTTTCATTTCTATGAGGGACTTGTTTATTATCATAAAGAAGGGACCATATTATCATCAGGTACCTTACCTGTACCAGCTCTTACTCACAGATCATTTTGTCTTAGCATCAGAAAAATCTATCATTTTTACTCTTTTGGTAAAAACATTACCATAGACACTTATAGCAATTAGGGATCTTGATCATATTGATTATTAACAAGAAAAGTTTTAAGTGTCTCTTAATCATACAATATTTTCATAACAAAGTGGAATGGTTCTGCAATTCCATTATAGACCACCCTTCTTATAGGTGTTTCACCCAGATAAAATCTTCTCTTTGATACACAGAATCATAAATATAAGAAGTATATGTATATAAATATTTATTTGCATTTTTATCTTTTTATTTCAATAGATTTAGGTGAGCAAGCAGTTTTTGGTTAAATGGATGAATTGTACAGTGGTGATGTCAGGGCTTTCAGACAGTATATATTGTGTTTAATAGCTAGTTTTTTGTCCCTCACCTCCTCCTCCCTCTCTCCTTTTGGGTCTGCGGTATCCGCCATAACACTATCTATACCTCTACAACCCCATACTTTACCTCCCACCTGTAGATGAGAATATGCTGTATTTTATTTGCCATTCATGAGTTATATTGCTTAAGATAATGATCTCCAATTCCATGCAAATAGTTGCAAAAGACCATTCTTTTTATGGTTGAGTAATACTCCAGGTATATGTATGTATACAACTTTATGGTTACCCTGAATTCATTTATTTAATCTAGGAATATTTTAGAGGGATCTTTAGGATTTCTAGGTAAAAGATCATATCATTGGCAAACAGAGATAGTTTGACCTCCTCTTTCCCAATTTTGATGCCTTTTATTTCTTTCTCTTGCCTGATTCCTCTGGCTAGGATTTCGGTACTGTGTTGAATAGGAAAGATGACAGTGGGCATCCTCTTCATGTTCCAGTTATTAGAGGGAATGCTTTCAACTTGTCCCCATTCAGTTTAATGTTGACAGTGGGTTTGTCATACGTGGCTTTTATTATTTTGAGGTGTATTTCTTCTGTGCCTAGTTTGTTAAGAGTTTTTATCATGGAGGAGTACTAGAATTCACTGAATGCTTTTTCTGCATCTGTTGAAATTATTGTGTAGTTTTTGTTGTTAATTATTTTTATGGTGAATCACATTTATTGGCTTGTGTATGTTAAGCCATCCTTGACTTCCCTGGGGTAAAGCCCAGTTGGTCATGGTGAATTATCTTTTTGATGTGCTGTTGGATTCAGTTTGCTGGCATTCTGTTGAGGAGTTTTGTTGTTGTTGTTGTTGAGTCCTTCCTTGGCTTTGGTAATAGGTGACACTGGTTTCATAGGATGAGTCAGATAGGACTTGTCCTTCATGTACCAGTTTTCTGACTATCTGGGAGAATTCTGCTCTGAGTCTTTTGCTGTCTGGGATATTTTTTTCTTTTTAGATATTTTATAACCGATTCAACCTCACTAATTATTACTGGTCTGTTATGATTTCTGTTTCTTTCTGATTTAAACTTTTGGGGTTGCATGTTGCCAGGAATTTGTCCATTTCCTGTGGATTTCCTAGCTTCTGTGCAGAGTTGTTACAATAGTCTCATGTGTTCAGTAGCCTTCTTGTCAATTTTTGATATTTCTACCTATTTTTATTTTGGCATTTAACACTATAAATTTCCCTTCTAGCACTTTTATTTTGATAACTCATGTCAATTATCATTTATTTTTTAAAAACTTTTAAATTCCATCTTGATGTCATCATTGACCCAGAGATCATTCAGAAGCAGGTTGTTTAATTTCCCCGTATTTGTACAGTTTTGAGAGTTCCTCGTGAAGTCAATTTTTAGTTTTATTTCACTGTGGTCTGAAAATACACTTGATAGGAACTGTATTTTTAAAAACACACTAAGAATTGTTTTGTGGCCCATCATATGGTCTATTCTGCAGAATGTTCCATGTGCTGATGAGAAGAACATATTGTCTGTTGATTTGGGATTAGAATGTTTTGTAAATGTGTATTAGGTCTATTTGTCCTATAACCCACTTCAATTAAGAAAAAAGTAGTAAATTACTTACCATTTTCTTAATAATATTCACAAGGTTAAACACAGTCAAATCATTCTTGATTTAAAGTGTATGATGGATAAAACCCAGATATCACTGTAGGTAAAACTAGTCGATCTCCTGATAGCTCAACAAACACTTCAGAACCAGGACCAAGATTGAGCCAACACATAGTCTTACAAAGGCTTTTTGACTGCTATCTTACTTTAAATGACCTCAATGTCTTGAAATCATTGTAAAATTACATTCCTTGGTATATCTAAATTGCCCAAGGCAAGAGATATTGGACCAGTAAAAATTAGTAGATGTTGATGCCCTTTTTCTTTTTAATCTAATGTTAAAAAATAAAGCTTTATGGATGTTTAAGGATGTCCATTTTATAATACACTTTCACATATGCTGCTAAGTGAAGAGGTGTTATTATCCCTATTTCATGGAAGAAGAAACACAGAAAATTATAGTGACCTACATATAGTTTATGTAGCTACTTAGAAAACAGCAAGGAATAAAGCCCAGGTCTGCCCCTTCCTCCTCCAGCTCTTGTTCTGCGTGTCACCAGTGCTCACATTGCCTTTGCAGATGGCTGCTTCCATTAGGATTCTAGCTTGTTAAGCCCACAAGAAGATACACACACTCTACTAGTGTTCATAACCGCATTCAAGGTTAAGGAATATTTTTATATTTGTTCTCTGGGGAAGAGATTGTTAAAGGAGTTTCTTATTTGCTTAAGGAGACTGTAATTATCTTTTGACATATCACTCTGAGAATGGAAGTCCTATATCAATGCAAAATTAACCTTCATAATCCTCTCATGTACACGCTTATCTCAAATAATATGCCATATTTTTAAAAGTGTAGAATTACGTAACATAAAATTGTGATGAAAATCTTGCTGCCAAACACAAAACAACAACCAAAAGGAATAATAAATATCTAAAGGTAAGGGCCTTTTTCTCTCCCAAATCAATTTCGTAATTCCAGGAAAAAAAAAAAGGCCTTTTCTCATTTAGCAAAGCAGGTCCCCTAAGCCCCTAAGTAAAGGACTGTTCAAAATTAGGTTTATATAGTATGAAAGTAGGAAATGTCTTTTAGTGTGGGAATAGGTATTTTATTTCCAAAGCCTGAAATTCCATGAAGAATAGAAATTAAAGCCATTATTACTGATGTTTGAGCAAATAAAAATTCAGACAACCCAAATACATAAAGCGAGAGTACGAGCAAGCTTTGTGCTACTCTTGTTAAGTCCTAACACAAGTGTCTATCTGGGTTACAATAACGTGAAATAATAATTCACCAAAAATAATTATCGCTAAATAACCCAAAGAAGATAGTCACAGCAAGTATAGTTTCAAAATGGTTTTTATACAAAGGAGTATTTTTTTTAAGATTTAATGTTCCCTTTAAAATACAAAAAATGTTCAGTGTTTCATATCCTAATCAAGTAGACATCCTTCATAGAACATGTGACATATATCCTCCTCCACATTAAACCCACACAAACTCGTCTGACTCTTGTGATACTAACACACCTTGGGTTCAAAGTCACCACACCATCCTACAATTATCAGAATAAGAATTAGAGTAAAACAATGCACACTGCCTTACACACAAACACACTCATGCACATACCTTCTATTTGTGAAATTGGGTTGTGAATAAAAATTAAAGAATCCTGTAGGAAAATTTTATAGTAAATAAAATGGTGCATGTGAATGCATTAACGCTTTTTCTGATAGAAGAAGCTTGCAGCATTATTGGGTCATGAGGGCGCCCCTTGTATGCAGATCTCAATTGGAGCACACCTGTTTTTCACAGTCCTCTATATCACCACGTGCATAGGACAGTGATCAAAATACCAGTATACCAGAAGGGAAAAAACCCCTACTGTTTTGATGATAAGATTTTGTTTCAATTTTTTTCTCCTTTTTAAAAATCAGCATGAGCTAAGTTACTATGAAAATGTATTTATGGGTTAGAAGCTATATTCATTAAAGTCTGGCAAGCAAGTGAAATACATAATGAGGCTGGAACCAATATTTATGCATTTTTAAAACATAATTTAAGTTATACATTCTCTTAAATTTTACAGATGTATTACCGTTTCTAATTATGCATACATGTATATCTACATCCATATACACCAAAAATTATATTTCCTTTTTAAGCACCACTTAAAAATGTTACATAGAATCCAGATGCAATGGTATGCAACTATAGTCTCAGATATCTGAGTGGCTAAGACGGGAGGATGGCTTGAGTGCAGGAGTTGGAGACTCACCTGGGCAATATAGCAAGACCCTGTCTCAAAAACAGATTTTTAATACAATTAAAATAAAGATGCAGAACAAAATTTGGAGTACCAGATGTCCATTACATGAGTTTCTCCAACCTTATAAATAAAAAATAGAATTTGAAAATTACCTATTGGTGTGCTTGCTTCAGCAGCACATATATTAAAATTGGAACAATACAGAGAAGATTAGCATGGCCCCTGCACAAGGATGACATGCAAATTCATGAAGCATTCCATACTTTTTCTGTACAAAAAAAAAAAAGAAGTGAAAATTACCTATTGGTAAAATCATACGGTAAGACAATATATTTTTACTATAAAAAATTCCTATGAGAGCGCGGCACCTGTGGCTCAGTTTGTAGAGCACTGGCCCCACATACCAAAAAAGGTGGTGGGTTCAAACCTGCCCCAGCCAAACTGCAACAACAACAAAAAATAGCCTGGCATTGTGCTGGGCACCTATAGTCCCAGCTACTAGGAGGCTGAGGCAAGAGAATCGCCTAAGCCCAGAAGTCGGAGGTTGCTGTGAGTTGTGTGACGCCACAGCACTCTACCGAGGGCAATAAAGACTCTGTCACTATAAAAAAAAAAAAAAAAAAAAGAAAGAAAGAAAAGAAAAGAAGAAGAAGAAAAACTCCTATGAGAAATTATAATTGTTTAATTTGCTTTAACCCCTGTCCATAAACAGAAATTGTAAAAAGATCTCAAATAATCACAAGAACTCATTACTTCCCCACACTGTAACCAAAGTCTTCTCACCATAACATTATTATTACGTAAGGGGATTGAGAGCATGGCAGTGGGGAGCAATATGGGCGCAGGTTGAAATTTTAAATAGGATTTCAAATATATTATGCCTGTTTGATGAGGTAATATATGAATAAAGGCTTAAAGAAAATAAGCTAATTCACCATGTGGGCCTCTAAGGAAAGCATGTTCCTGGGAGAGGGAACACCCGGTAAAAAGTTGGGAGACCTCCTGGAATAGCAATGTGGCCAGCATGGCTGGAGTGATGTAAAAGGCATCATAAGGACTAGATGCCTTAGTGGAAATTATGAAAAGGATAAGATTTGTTTATTTTGTTTGTTTATTTAGACAGAGTCTTACACTGTCCCCCTGGACAGAGTGCCGTGGCATCATAGCTCACACCAACCTTAAAGTCTTATCTTTTTTTTTTCTTTTTTGAGACAGAGCCTTAAGCTGTCCCCCTGGGTAGAGTGCTATGGCTTCACTGCTCACAGCAACCTCCAACTCCTGGGCTCAAGCGAGTCTCCTGCCTCCACCTCCCAAGTAGCTGGGACCATAGGCGCCCGCCACAATGCCTGGCTTTTTTTTTTTTTTTTGGTTGCAGCCATTATTGTTGTTTGGCGGGTCCAGGCTGGATTCGAACCTGCCACCTTACGTGTATGTGGCTGGCGCCTTAGCCACTTGAGCCACAGGCGCTGAGCCAAAGTCTTATCTTTAAACCAGTCCTCCTGCCGCAACCTTCCAAGTAGGTGGGACCATAGGGGAGCACCACAACTCCCAGCTAGTTTTTGTATTTTTAGTAGAGACAGGGTCTCGGTCCTGTTCAGGCTGGTTTTGAACTCCCGAGCTCAAGCAATACACCCACCTTGGCCTCCCAGAGTGCTAGGATTATAGGTGTGAGTGAGCCCCCACTGTGCTCATGTAGAAAGCATAAGATTTAAGATTCATTTTGACACTGTCACATTACTAGTATTACTATAAATAACAATTTACAATACTGATTATAATGGGATAGCAGATAGGAATGTGATTATTACATATATCCAGATTAATTCACCAGTTGCCTAAATTAAAATAGAAGTCCCATTTCCAACAAATTCTTTGGAACATTTTAGTTTTAATTATTAATTAATGGCATAATACCAGTGTGTTCATCTTGAATAATCAGTAGGGTCTAAATTTTTCTTGTAACACTCATGGTCAAGAACAGGTTTGCTGTCCACTCCAGCATATTAAGTCCAGTTGAATATTACTTCTGTGATTACTTACATGGTTTAGCGTGTTCCCTTATGACAGAAGAAATATCATTTCTACTTGTTGTCTGCTGAGAGTTCTGTGTTTAAATACTCAATTGTGTTAAGGTTTCCTCAGTCATAGCCATCAGAATTATGGTGTTATTGAATTGGAGTAGGTGGCAGGTTCTCCAGTGATTTAAATGAAGGGTACTTGGATCAATGAGTTGTCTATATCTACTTATATTTATGTTTGAGTAAACACAGGCTGATTGTAACATCAAAAGTCTCAAATACAAATCAAATCCCTCTAAGGGATTGATCATATAAATTGTGTTTTAACTTAGGACTAAAGATATCAAGTAAAATCTTGACTGTCCAAAGTGATAGGAAAATGGAACATTTTCCATAATAGACTATGTGATAGGCCATAAAGTAAACCTCAATAACTTTAAAAGGATAGAAATCAGATAAAACATGTTCTCTGACCATAATAGAATGAAATTAAAAATCAATAGCAGGGATAAGATTGGGGAAACTAATAAGTATATGTAGAAATTATACAACATACTCCTAAATAATCAATAAGTCAAAAAGAAATCAAAGGGGAAATCAGAGAATATTTTGAGATGAATGAAAATTAGGACACCATATTAAATGTTATAGAAGGCAAATGAAGTATTGCTTCAAGGGAAATTTGTAGCCAAGTATGTGCAGGATTTCTTGGTTCAGTCAAGACCAGGGTGAAAAAACAGCAAACGCTAAAAGGAGACCTGCAGAGGTTTGGGATGGTGGAGGGGGACATTCTGGGTGGAGGATGGTTTAAAAGATCTGGCTGTTTCCCAGCATCGTGCAAGGCTAGTGAATCCCTACCTTCCTTCTCCACTCTCAAACTGGTTAGAAGGGAAAGTTTGTGTTTGAATGCCATATTAGTTTCCTGGAGTCTGAAATAACAGATTACCACATACTGGGGCAGGTGGGGGCAGGCAGTGTAAATTTTTCTCTTTTATATTAATAAAGGCTAGAAGTTCAAAGTCAAGGTATTCGCAAGACCATCCTTTCTCTGAAGGCTCACAAAAAAAAAAAAAAAAAATCCTTCCTTGACACCCTCCTCGTCCTGATAGCACCCGGCAATCATTTCTGTTCATTCCTTGTCTTGTAGCTGACATGCCTGCCTCTGTCTGCACATGGACTTTTTCTCTGTATTTCTGATTGTTGTCCCCTCTACTTGTAAGGACTCCTGTCATTGAATTTAGGGACCACTCTAAACCAGTGTGATCTAATAATAATTAATGACATCTGCAAAGAAGAATTTCTAAATAAAGTTACATTCACAGGTATCGAGGGTGAGGTCTTGAACTTGTATTTGGCAGGAGGATGCCATTCAGTTTACAACTTTTTCCTGGAGAAGAGTTAAGACAAGAGGAAATACTTTATATAGACTGAATCTGTGTCTCTTTTGCTTTTTCCCTTATTTGGTGTTGCAAAGAGTACGAGCTTGGTCAACAAAGTCTGATCTCAAGGTGTCCTGACGATGGAAAACAAGTAGCCTTCAATTCATCGGGCAGATGAAGGGACTGAGTGAGAGTATTATTTGAGAGCTTGAACATTTTTAGGTATTTTGTAGCTGAAGTGGCATGACATGGTGTGTCATGATGTTAGGTAGACCACATACAGCCCATGGGTGCTATGTTCTCCGTGTGGATTTTACAAGGAGTTTTACTTCAGGGCTACTGTTTAGCGAGAGCATACATTCATCTTACGTTACATACACCTATAATCTCTAAATTATCTAAAAATCTCTCTGGACTTTAACCCAGGGACACAAAAAGGTAAAAAAACAATCAAAAAAACTGAAACCACACCATACCTTATATAGTGACTTTTTGAGGACTTCTAAAAAATTATGTGAGAATATCTTATATAGGTTTCTAGATGAGAGTTTTTCAGGAGCAGTTTCAGTGATAGAAATATACAAAGAATTATGCAGAAATGTGTTAAATATACATTTCTTACATGATATTTAATACTATCAAAATGATTTAATACCATAATGGTATTCCACCTTAGTACAGGATGTCCATGAAGTTTATGTGAAATTTACTATGTTAAACTATTTTAAATTGAACACAAACTTTATTGTCCACCTTGTATTAATATAGTGTCATAAAGTTGGGATATACTCTGCACAGACCAAATACGCCAAATGCAAAAACCCAAACATACTCATGGAAGAAAAAAGTGGACTAAAAATTAAAAGAGGGAAAATTGATCTTAGTATTCATGTGCTTTATTTTGTAGAAGACATTCCTATGTGCTCAGTACTGAGCTTAATGAGTATGAATTGTATGCATCATTAAAGTATTTGATTTAATACTCATGATTACATGTCTTCACAAGCTTTTAGGTTTTCCCAAGCTATGTGATGTCATTTCAGCATAATAGATGCTGACATCAGTAGATTAGATGCAGGAAGGGCAAAAGCGAAGAGAAATAGTTCAGTGAAGTCAAACAGTGAAAAGTATTAAGAAGTAGTAACTTAGAGGGAGGAATGATGATAAGAATCACTGCCTCCAAACTTCCTGAGCTCTGATGCCATTGGCAGAGATTCCTGACTCTCACAAAGACAAAGGCAACACGATGACTATGTCTACAAGGATAATGCTAATTGAAATCATGAAGAAAAGAGTATATTTAGTGTATTTTCTTCAAAGTACAGACTTTTATAATATTCATTAGAAAAATTTTCAACAAAGTGAGTTAACTATTTAATATTCACCAATTATGGCTTGGCACCTGTGGCTCAATTGGCTAAGGCACCAGCCACGTACACCTAAGGTGGCGGGTTCGAATCCCCAACCCAAGCCCGCCAAACAACAATGATGGCTGCAACCAAAAAAATGGCTGGGCGTTGTGGCGGGCACCTGTGGTCCCAGCTACTTGGGAGGTGGAGGCAGGAGACTCGCTTGAGCCCAGGAGTTGGAGGTTGCTATGAGCTGTGATGC